>JAUZNJ010032987.1:8098-24176 GCA_034780135.1 Jordanella pulchra
CCCCCCCTGAGTACTGAGTTGGGACAGGAAACAGCCCCCTCTAGATGATGAAACTGGAGCTTTATTTGTTTACGTGCTGGGGTCGGGTGGAGAGGTCCTTGTAGCGTTAGAAGAAACCCACAAACCCACTCAATCAGGCCTCCCTGGGCTCACTTGTGGACGGTGTTGAAAGGTGAATGGGCACCTAGAAAGTCTGTGCAGTGTAGTCACGGCACGGCGGTGCTGTCTGAAGTACAGTCAGAGGGAGGCTTTTTCAGTTGGTCGGCTGCAGAAGTTATATTCCGATTTCAAAAGCTTTTCACATACGGTAACTTATTTATCTAATTGTTCGGTTTTAGGGTGTGGGGGGTATTTCTGCACATAAAAACATGCAATAAGATTCAGTAAATTCTGTACATTTAAAGTGTCAAAAACATGACTTTTAAAATGTTAACTTAAATACAGTAGTTTGGACAAGTTAGAAACCACTCCCACTTTATTTATAGCTTTCTTTTAAGCAGCAATGCTTTCTCAAAGAGCTTTTGATTAATACTCCTCTAGCTTTCTAAAGCTTTTTTTAAGTTTCTCTCTGGTTACAAATTTCCCATCCAGTTCTTGTATGTTTGCTACAGCTTATTGTGCAGTGAGCTAGTGTGTGAGAATTAAATCAAATCTGCAAAAAAAAAAAACAACAAAACTTTATCTGGATATTGAATTTGTAATAATTAAATAAAGTTATTAAAAAAGGCCTGAACAGGACCTGAGACATGCATCATGTTTTACCTGATGTTCTCAAAGTTCCCTAATATCTCTGACCGAATCATCTTGTCAATGCCCCAGGTTTTTTGTTTTTGTTTCGTTTTGTTTTTTTTGCATAGTTAGCAGTTTTATTCGGAGTTCTCCAAATTTCTAGCTAAAGATATATTATAGAATCATGTCAATTTTGCTGGTGTAAAAGAACCCAAAGATGTAAAAGTTGTCCATTATCTGCAGACATACCACTGGTTTATCTATAAAGTACTGGATACTTTTGGTTAAATAACTTCTTTGCTATATCATACTCCCTTTACATAACCATGCATCTCCTTTTATTTTATTTTCATAACCATTAGCAAAATATTTAATCCCGTACTTGTACCTTCACCCTGTTCTTCCAGTTTATTAGTTTATTTCTGTGAGTTATGAAGATAAATAGTCATAGATATTTACTGTAATTTAACTAAATTGTATATTTTGGATAAAGATGTCATATTTAATGCTATTTCAATGTATTTCTTTTTTTTAGATGAGTTCTAATTTTGTCTGAAATGTGGCAGATTATTATGACTCTTCTGATTAAAGCAGAGCTTTTTGTTTGTGGATGATTTGTGTTGAAGTCATTCAACTACATTACATTATAGCTGACTGGAATAACTCATAAAAATGTCTTAAATGTCTTTGTGAGAAAGAACCCAACCCATACTTTACATTTAGTATGTGTGTGTGTGTTTGTGTGTGTTTGGGTGTGTGTGTGTGTGTGTGTGGTCTCTGATCCCCTGCCCCCCACACCAGAATGCTGGAGCTGAGAATCAGAGCTCGAGCCAAAAGCGTAAGCAGGAGCGAGACTTAGGTAAACAGACAGCCAAGAAATCTGCATGTGGCTTTTGTTGTTCATTTTGACAAGTTATATGAATCCTGTTAGGAGCTTCAGCCTGTCAAATAACAGGAAACATGCTGAATGTGCAGCCAATACCAACATGTATCAAAGAGATGACTGTGCCTTTAAATAAAAGCTTTAATCTCAGAAAGATCCTTCAAGAGAGTAAATGAATCTTTTTTTTTGTGGAGGTAATCTTCATGTGTGTCACTTAAGCTTCTGATATCTTCTTTACAAAAAAAAAACACCTAACATGTACTCTGGCACTTTGAAATCTTTCTTTTTAACTTTAAAAATCCACCAACCAGCTTAGGCATTAAAAAAAGGCAAAGGAAGGCGTGGTCCATACATACCTTTGCCCTGGCCTCTTTTATCGTTTGATCAGTTAACGTTCCCTTCAGACTGCAGTAAGCAGACCTTCTATGACAAGGGGGGAAATTGGAAGTTGGTGTGTTTATATCTCCGTGGACCGTCCCTGTGTGACTCCCAACAAAACGTGTGATACAGCTGCTAATTTTCCAGTGTGTGTGAGTCTGTGTGTTTGTGTGACGGGGGAGAGACAGCAAGGAATTTCTGTCTGACTCTGTGATAAGATCGTCTCAGTGTGCTTCTCATAGGGGCCCTATCAGCAGAAACACTCACACACGTGCACACACACACGTTCTGCCATCACGCAGTGAGTTGGGTGCGATGAATAGATGTGCTTTTTAACCTTAACGGTGGACGTCTGAAGGAGAGCTGCCTGTTCTGTGGACGTTGGAGTTTGTTTTAAAAGGCTTTTGTTGCCCTTTCTCAGATTACCAAGCCAGTCTGCAGTATTTAAATTCAGTCTCTCTTTTGACACGGTACGCAAATGACTGACAAAAGGGATAAAACTTGTTGGGCTAACAATAGTCTTAGGTATTGTTTGTTAAAACATCCCACTTGTAGCTGAATTTAGTGAGAAAGCTAAATATAATATATGAAGAATTGATAAATTAACTCCATTGCGGTTATGATAGTGCGCCACATTTATCTAAAAACATCTCAATTTGGCCAATTATTTATCAGTAGCTTGAATAACAAAGGATGTTCTCAATTGATCTGCTGCTAAATTAATATAGCTTTATGTCTGTTTAATCTCTAACTGAACCTTATCTCTTCTTAATCTTCTTGGTCTTTCATCTTTTCCCCTCAGGGAGAAGACAAACATTTGTCTCCATCTAACCCCATCCTCTGCATTTCTTTCACACAGACTACCTTCATATCTTCTTTTATTCCATCCAGTCGTGCTCCTCTTGGCATCCTGCCTTACATTTCCAGCCCCCTTTACAGATGTACTGACTGCTCTTTCTTTTTAAAAGTCCTAACCCTCTCATTCTGGCCTCTCTGGCTTTATCTCTAAATCATCTAACATGAGCTGATCCCCCGATGCTCTCATTCCTGATCCCATCCAGCTCCGTCACTCTTAAAGAGAGCCTCAACATCTTTATCTCTGCTTCCTCTAGCCCTGTCTCCAGTCTCTTCCTTGGTGCCACTGTCTCTAAACCATACAACATTTCTGGTCTCACCACCCTTCTATGTATCTTTCCCTTTATTCTCTCTGATGCTTTTTTATCAAACAGAACACATGATACCTTTTCTCCGGCTATTCCAACCTGTCTGGACTCACTTCTTACCTCTTTTCCACACTCACCGTTGTTGTGGACAGTTGACCCTAAGTTTTTTTTAAATCCTCCACCTTTTTTATGTCAGCTCTGTTGTAACTTCATGACCCTCTTGTTCACATGCATATATTCTGCTTTGCTATGGTTAACCTTCATTCCTCTTCTTTCTCGGACAAATTTCCAGCTCTAGATTTTCCTCCACCTGTTCCCACAGTATATCACAATGTCATCAATTGGAAATCTGTCTTGATACCAAGTGTGATATAAATTCACTTTTGAATCAGTTGTTATAAACAACTGGTTGCATGTGCCTGCTATCCCTCAACAAGCAAGCAAGCAAACAAGTTTTTGCTTTTTTAATGTTGTTAAAAATAATCAAAAGTGTGGAAAAAAAAGGTGAAAATTGGGTCGAAAACTAAAATATGTTTGCGTTAGAAATGAAGTATCAACCAAAACAGTCTTGTTTTGTTTTTTTTATGTAATATTTTAAACTAGAAAAAGAAATACCTATTAATATAATGAAAATAGAAATGTTGTTATTGTACTAGATTAAGTTAAGTTTCTAAACGGCTGTAAATGTTTTAATTGCCTAATTGTTGCCTTAAACACCTAGCTGTTCTATAGTGGAGCAATTTTGTTGTGTTGTTTGACTGAACATAGTATTAATTAAAACATCATTTTTGCCTTTATCATCATGTTGATACATAAAGAAAAGGTTTCTCTAATGCTATTTGAGTATTTTCACAAATTTAAGATGTCTTTTTATGCTATCACATTTAACAGTGTTGCAGTCATGAGTTGGTAGTTTCTATTGCCTCTGTCCAAGGGTTTGTTTAGAGTGTTTGGAGTTATCCACAAAATGCACCTAAGAAATAAGGGGTCTCTGTTTGGAGTTCCTGCGAAATGTCTGGTTAAATCACAGAATAAAAGAACGTACACATTTTTCTCCTTTTTAATGCAGTTACATGCTGTTAAAGATTACATTTGTATTTTAGATTAGCATCTGTACAGGCTAGAGGTATATCTACATAAAGAAATTATTGTGTTTTTTTCTTTCTTTCAATGTTACATGGGATCATTTTTTAAAAAGCTAGCAATGTGTTTGTCAGCTTTTCCCTGCTCTTGTGAGCTAAAAAGCGATCCACTTAGTTGCCATAGAGTTTGGGGTGTTCAACATGTGGAAACAAGTAAACCTATGATACTTAGAGGACATTAGTGTGGCCTGGATGAAGTGAAGTGAGGCAGGAGCACTGCTCCCAGTCTGCCCTTGGTAATCATATTTTGGGGGCTTGTTTGCTTTAGCAGAGCGAGGTATCAGCCAAACATCCTGTCTTGAAGCCCTGTCTGCACTCACTGCAGCATTAACCCCATGAATTGGGCCTTTGACTGATGTGGCACAGCCCAGGAATGTTGGGAAATGATGAAGGTGGGGCCTTGGAGTGAAAGAAGATTTGGGGAGGGTAACATGGGGGTCTGACCCTGGAGAGTGACATCAGATATATATGTATGAACATACTGCATTAACTCTTAAGAAACACACTAAACTGCACTGACATTCCTGGATGGGGGCTGGTTTGGGAGTTAGACCGAAGTTGAGCTACGCTAGAAAGCTTGTCTCTGTAAGTGTGAAGCTTTCTGGGTCAGTGAAGGTGAACATAGTTAAACAAGGTTTTGTAAATTATCTACTGAGGCTGTGACTTACAAAAAAATGACTGACCGAACTTTAACACTTACTTAAATACATGAAGAGTAATTTAGGATCTTAGGACTTAGAAGGAATCAGGATTTTTAGTGTTTTCAGGGAGCATCTGTTTGTTGGTGAACTTCCAAACTGTTTTCTGGCATGGGTACAACACTTACCCTTATGCCTGAGTGAGACACATTAGGCTATGGAATTTAACAACAAGCGCTGGCCCATTAACCATTTGCCATTTCCTCAAATATTTTCCATCACAGTTCTTTTTCTCTAAACTAACGGTAAACACGGCCAATGATGCAGCACACAGTTCACTCTAAAATCTGCAATGTCTGTTAACATGGCATTGTTGCTAGTACCAGACAGCCTGGTCTTCATATTAGCAATAAGCTGCTTATCTACTGAGATATCCATGCACTGTTTTTGTGGGTTTATAAGAAAAAATTATCCTGAACAATGATCAGCACAGTTAATGTTGAATGTCAGAGGAGAATGGATAGATTAGTTCGTGGTAGGAAGGAAACAGTGGCTCAAATGACCTATGAGATGTATGGAATACCATCTTATTGAATATAGCACAAAATCCTAAAGATGTGCTACAGTAGCAGGTAACCACCCTGGATTCTACTGAGCCAAGAACAGCAGTTCTAGGCACTAATCGCAAACTAATCAATAAAAGACTGGAAGAGGTTTTTGATTTGATGAGATTTCAACTGACATTTGCATAGTTAAAGATAGGATGAAGCATTAAATTGAAAATGCTCTCTTGTCGTTAATTACTTTCAATACTGGAGTCCTAAGATGTTCTGGTACTAATGATTAAAAATAAAGCAGTTTTCTAAAAGAAAAACATTCTTTTGTCTTTTTTGCTTAAACCATAAGCCTTACACCATAAGGCCATAAGCCTGATGTCACTCCAGGAGATTGGCCAGCCAACATGGTGGATATACACACTGAAACAGTTCGCGATAGCAATGAAAATAGCTATGTATCTTTGTCAAGTGACAAACAGGTCCTGAAACTGCTGCACCATATATATCTGGGCCTGATGCCTCGTGAGATGAGGGAAATACTTTTTGGCCGCTCAAAGAGCTCAGTACCCTCTCGGAAGGAATGTATTGCTACATATTTTGTGACAATGTGACATCAGTGGTTTTGTGGCCGTAGCCGAAGCATTCGGTTGCTAAGGCGGTTGCTATGGAACTTTCTTGGATTTGGCTCATTGACTGATAATATTTTTTGCTGTTCAATAATGATAATCATCCAGTCCTTTCTATGAAGAAATGAAAGCTCTGTTCCTCATATGAACTAACATTTCATCCCATATTTAAGTTAAAAGCTTGAAAGCGCGGAGCCATCCTATCTTATGTCAACGTTTGAGACTTGTGGCAGTGGTGCAAATGTCTAGGGCATATTTTCTTGACAATTTCTTAATAACCACAGTGTACCCAAAGGGACATTAAGTTCCCTGGTTTCCAATACATTAATCTTTCCCCAGATCTCAATCCAGTAGAGGCAGGACAGAGGTGGTGAGTGAAGCTACTATGTCTATGTGGACCAAAACCTTTTTGAACTTCTGCTGTAACAAAAATAGACCAGATAGTAGCAACTTCACCTAGAAAAGTGGCTGTGGTTTGAATTTTCAGACTGATAGGTGGAATCCCACTGCAGATCCTCATACCTGATACAGAAAATAGGGCAAAGATAATGAAGGTCAGTGTTTAGATTTTGGAAGCATAATATTATAAATAGACAAGTAAAAAGTCGACTCATTGCCATTGATTTTGCATTTAATATAAAAACAAACAATAATATGTTATATGAATACATTTTTGAGGTTTGGTGCTGGTCATTTTGACCTTTTTGCTATTTAGTACTTTAGCAGTTTGGTATTTCGGCCCATTCTGGGTATGATTTTTACTTAATTCAACAACCATTAATTCTAATTACGTATCTGCAATGTTTTCATGTTTATGGCCTAAATTAATAAAATACTGTAGTAACTTACTTGTAGTTGTTTAGATTAGATCCTTGGTTAACCTATATTATATAGTGTTGTTATATACTGCTTAAACTTAGGATCAGAACCACAACTTATAGAAATTGTATCATAGTAAGTTTTCAGAAAACAGCTACATAAAATGCATTATTTTTGAGCATTTTTACTTATCCCTGAAATTTGTTAATTTTACAAACAATAAACAAAAATAAATCCAACTGTTAGGTACAAAAGTATCAAATATTTCTTTTTTACGAATCTGAAATACAGCGTGTTAAAAAAAAGGTTATTATGTTATGATAATTATTATGTAACCATAATGTAAAGACAGCATTAGAAATAGTTTAAACTGGATAGTTAATTGAATGTCATTTAGTTCAAAGTCACTTATTCCACAAATTTTAATATGATGATCTGATAAAGACGTCTGATCAGTTTCTTATGTGCAAACGTTTTATTTCCTTTATATTGTTGAATCTGATAGAGGACAAACATGTTCAAAGCTTTCTGAGGCCTCTGCTGTCCATTCAGAGAGCAAACAGAGACGGGTTTCCTCTTTGATGAAGATGATGGTAACACAGTCAATGTTTTGAGATGCTGTCAGAAAGTCATTGTGAAAGGAACGGTTAATAGTTGGAGGAAGTTGACTGTCTATATTGATCTTCAGTCAACAGATCTTCTGGTATCAGAAGGAGGCTATGACAAATTGAGGCAAGTTGTTAATTAATCTATGGGAATCAGAAATTTCTAACACAAGGAGCAGCATTTAAAGCTTCCATAGAAAATGCTGCTCTCTCTGATGTGACCCCTGAGTTATTAGATTCATCTCAGTCAATGAAAACAAGTCAAAGAAAGAGAATATTGCTTCAAGAGCTATTTGATGTCTCTTTTATACTGTAAAATCTGAATGGATCAAGCTATTCAAAGTTTTAACTTTCCAGCATCTTCCCTTTTTTGTCATTTTTACTTTAGTATTCTCTTTACACTGTTCTAGTTGAGCCTTTTTTAATGTAATATGAAGATGCAATGTCCTAGAAAATGGTCGCAACATCAACTTACTTTTTATTTAAGACTGTCTACACACAGGTTAAGTCAACGCTGCTTAATATCTCTATGTGATACTGAAGCTTCACTCACCTAGGCATGCTAGATGCTTGAAACTAAAGTCTAAACTCACGGGATGGCCAACATCTTAATTGATTAATCTAATAATCATATAACTATTAGGAACACTTTTAGATTGTTCAAATCTAATTTCAGATGGTCCCTTAATAAGAAAAAAAGGAAATATGACAGCAAAGCTTTTGCTTTTAGGCAGAAGAAAACTGTGAATTCCACACTCCTAGCCTGAAAACAAACACACCATTCAAAGTTGGAGCACATTAAAACCGGCACGCATACTTCAAAGACGTGACAAGACTTGACGCTTCACCAAATCCCCTTCATTTTCAGTACACCCAGACTATATGGCAAGATAGGAAACCCTGTAACAGCAGCTGTAGATCAAAAAAGAAAAGCAGACTTTTATTATTAGTTTCCAACAGGAAATAAAACATTCAACACAGTTTATGTATTTATCTTGTCCCGACCCTTTTTATTGCCATGTTCTCTTATTTAGGTCCAGTTTTCTATTAGGTTGACCTGTTTTCATTTTATTTTCTCTGATCAGCACATTCACCATATGAAGGATAGGATATTTATTGCCGTTGTCAGCTGCCCACTCTCTTTTGCTCTCTTTGCCTCTCTTGTCCTCCCTCTTTACGTCTTTGTGTGTCACATTTCTCCTGCCTCTCCTTGGGTCCATGTTGTCAGGCAATCACCATTTAAAATAAGGTTTAAATTACAGGACTGGCTGTGGCTTTCCCTCAGAGTTTTTGCCAACTCGCAATTTGGTTTTTAATGGAAGCCTGCCATGCTGCAGAACCTAAAGATTCTTTGCAGATGTCGACAGACTCTGACTCTATACCCCCCCCTCCACTCCAACACGTAAATCTATGAATGCAACAAGAAGTAAAACAAATAGTTAACTACCTTTTTTTGTTTTCGGAACATTTAATTAACCGTCTAACAGTCATGCTGAAAAATCTTTTAAAATTGTTTTATGTTTGTTTTAAGGGCTGGTTGAAAAAAATGATTAAAAGAGCATTTTTATCAGCATCTCTTGAATTTTTTGCCCCGTGTATCAGGGTTGTGCTTTGTGTTTTCAGTCCTCACTTGTGTATTTATACGGCTGGATCGTTTTATCCAAATAATGCTTGAGAAGGAATTTCATAGTTCGGCATTCATAGAGGAACAATTGGATCTATTCCACAAATAAATGAGCCTAATTATGTTGTGAGGAGTGAAGGCCATATAGTGGGACCACATGAGGCTCAATGAGAGACTTGTCAACTTGACCCCTGTGACTCTCTGAGCGGGGGGAGGAAGTGTTGAGGAAAAGGGCCTGTCCAGGAATGTGTTGGGAGGGGAGACTTGTCAACCAGCAGCCTCACTCCTAGTCTCAGTCTGCATTTGTCTCTCAGGAAATCATATTTCTTACAGTTTTGCCATCCAAATACATCAATTTGCATTATAATGTTAAAGCTGTAATTAAAAATCAGTTGGATCGTGAAACGTACAGATATACGGTGATTGAATCGAAGAACTGAGGCTGAGCTCTTGAATACCAATAGGAAAAACGATGTCTTTAAGTTTTATGAAAAAACCGCAACCATTTGCAGAAATACCTCCAAGAAATACCACCTGACTTTGGATTTGATGGATGGTAATAAAAATGACAGCCAGGTTGTCAAGGATGCACTCATATATGTTCCAAGCTGCGGCATTCCTCAGGGTGTGTTGTTTGGAGCTTTGAAGTCGGGAGCTGAAATGCAGGAAGCTAGTTACTTTCTCTCCTCCTTCTGAAGAAGCTCTTTGCTTCTAAGACCTACAGAGGAATTTTACAGAGATGCACACTAACCTTCCTGTAGCTCGCCCGCCCTCCAGGTTGAAGGAACGTGTCTGCCCGTCTGGCGGTATATTTCTTGCCTTAGTGAGCGCAGAAACATCATTAGCTGCATTCTGTTCCATTACTAGGCCCACTTTGCAATGAAAAGTACGAGAGGTAAAACAAACAAGCATGCAAGAATGTGTGTGTATGTGTGTGTGTTGATGCGTTTGAGAGGCTGGGTTGTTTTCGACTGTAAAGGCCTCGTCTGGCGATAAGGCAGCTCACTGATGGCAGAGATAGTCGAGACGCCAGCTTAAATGTGGCTTGCTGGTTTGATGTTGCCCTCTAATGATAGTTGTCTCAAACAACACAGAATCTACCATTTCTGTTTAGACAGGGGTGCTTTTTCTGTCTTTTTTTTATATATAATTTTATTTCTACTGTTTGAGTTTCCACAGCCAACACAATGATATAGAATTATAACAAGACATCTCAACTATGGACAGCGGTCAGTGGTTAAATCCTACTCTTCACTTCTACTCACCCCCCACCCCCCGCCACCACCCCCCAACACCCACATGGACCCCTCCTCCCCCTCTCCCAACCCTCCCACTTCTTTCAGCACAGTGGAAGAGTCTAATAACTGGAGGGGAATCTAATCCTTGGCATTGGATGAAAGACAAGGGTCTCCCTCCCTCCCTCTCTTTCTCACAGTCTCTTTTTCTCCATTTTTTCCATGGATGCTGGTTATGCTTGGCAGGTTCTCGCTCCCTCTCGTTCTGAGCGCCCCCTCTTTCACCTAGTCCAGCTCTGTCTTCTTTTTTCACCCCTTCCTTTCCCCCAGACATGAATTTTCTTTAGGTTAGTCACATGATGGAGATGTTAAGATAGAAAACTTCACCTTAGATACATGAGAAAATTTAACGATTATTTGCTTTTTTTTTCTTTCTAAGGAATGTTCAAAAGAAATGTGGTTGTGTTTGAAGGAATAATTAGCTCTTTTTCAAGTTTTTATAAAAAATATCAGTTATACTTCCGTTACATGTATAAGAAAGATGACAAATCACTTAGAAGACAAAGACAAAAAAAAAATCCTCCTTAATGTCATCATTTTTGTTTCAGGGTAATTGTTTTAAGATACCCCCAAATAAGCAAGTCACAAAGAACTACGTTCTCTTCTACCATATTTAATAAATAGTAGCTGTTCCCCTCCCACACTTGTTGTTAAGAGCTTATAATCTGCTGATTGAGAACAAATAAATCTACTACATTTAAAAAGTGAGCACAAAAAAGACAAGTCAGTTTTCCAGGAATGTTTTTTTTTTGTTATATTTTTTTCAAGGCCCGGACTTAAAGCTCCATCATTTTATGGAAAACAGTTTTCACCACTGACACCTGTGGGAAGCTCGGCTTATTGTGCCTAATTCATACCTCATAAAACTAGAAGAAGGAGTCCATATACTTTGATTCAAACACAAATTGAAAAATTTAAATACAAAAAGTTAGGCTGAAATCTTGCAGTTATCTGTTGGGATGCAGGTAAAACTTGATAGAACACTATTTTTACTCTCCCTTTTCATTGTGTAAAAGAAATGTTAGTAAATTAAGGAAAAAGATGAGTGTCCAGGATGTCCAAATTTGAACCGTGTGTGGAAAACTTGCAGGAAACTTTTTGTTCTATGGACTGCAAACATCTCCGTCCCTGAAAATCTTCACAGCTCTTTCAAGCTGGTGAATACTCTTCTCTGTTTGTTTAAAATATTCATTTCATTATCTGTGGGCTTAAAGCTGCTGTTAGATTTCGTGGACACTTCAGTAAGATTGGCACTAAGAGACAGCGATTTTGAAGTGAAATAACAAAGGCTACTTATCTAATTGGTAAACAGAGCTCTTAAATGGTGGTCGGCCTAAATGCTTGCAGGACGCAGTAATTGCTGCCAGCCTTCTTATACACATGCAGACGTGCACGCTCACATCACAAGCACCCAGGGCTTTTTTTTTCTTTTTTCCCCCCCTTGACTTCCTCCGCTCAAACATAAATACGCTGATAACCTCGGGTCTGAACCCCTCTTTAAAAATTCCATTGAAGAAGTTGGTCACCCCTCCCTCCTTCTCCCCCGCCCCCTTTTCCTCCCTTCCTCCCCATTCTCACACGAGCTTGTCATACCTTCAGTTGGATGATAGCCAGGCTGAGCGTGATGACACTGAGACCTGTGCCAGAAACATTAAACATGTCTTACCGTTCCTCTGGGGCTGTCAAACACTGATGCAGATCATGATTTAGAGTTTTGAACTTCTCACCGTTGAGGTGTGTGCGATAAAGTTTTGCACCCCTTTTAATTTTCTTTTATGAGCAAAACTTTTAAAGTTGGCTTTTTTTTCCCCCCAAGCTTTTTTATGTGTTTTAGTTGTACATTTGATTCTTTTTTAAATAGTTTTCAAAACAATCTAACACAATGTCCGAATGTCATCTCCTTCAGCAGTACGAAAAACATCCAGGAAAGATCTGACCTCTGGAAATTACTCCAAAAAAGCTTGACAAAGGAGCCAACTTTCTATGACTACAAGAGTGAAGTACACACATTAATCAGCCATCATCATATTTCTGTTCATGAATTTTATCCAGCCTTAGCCTAAATCTTTGAAGTCCCAAATCGTTGCTTTAGTTGAGACACTAAAGAAGCTGATTAGATACATTTTTTACTGAGATATAAAAGGAGGAGAAAGAAGGGAAAGCAGATCAGTACACAATCCTTGATTATCATACTTCTTTGAAAAGGCTCTGAAAATCAGTTTGTTCTCTGTTTTCTTTGGGCATTAATTTGATCATGAGCTCATAAAGTTTCCCTGTGTTTCCCCAGACATGTTTGTGTTGCCTTATTACAGGGAAGAGCACGGCTTGTAAAAGTTTGTGCAAGTCCTTGTGTGTGTTTGTGTGTTTGTGTGAGTTGGAGAAAGAGTGAGAGAGATCCTGCTCGCTGAGCAGCCTGCTCTCTTATTGGAGGGCTGTAAAACCTCCAGACTGCAGGAGTTGCCAGCCTGGAATTCACTAATGACACACGTGGGCCTCAGATGAGAAGTGCAATTTTTGTGCGCCAGTGTTTATGTGTTTGCATTTGTGCTGTTTGAATCAGGAGGCTCGGTTTGTGTGAGGATGAGAACCCTGTCTCCCAACTCATATCTGCTGCAGATTGTGGAGATAAGAGCCTCTAGATACACTCAGACCTGCTGAAAGTAACCCTCTCTTGGTCCTCACCTAAAAGCAGAGCATTAATGAGAGAGCAGCCATCATCTGGCTCTTTGCGGGTGAAGAGGGGGTGTTCGCTGTTATGTGAAAGGAATGGGGCCACAGGCACATGGGTCTTTAAATCCTCTATGTCAATAGAGTCTCTGGAGCAAAATAATGGCATCACTCTGTGTGGGAGTTAATGTGAGCTGATAGCATGAGGGCTGGGGGGTCAGGGGTTCATGGGCTTACGCTAGGTTGACAGAGAGCTGAATGCTTTTGCCCCCCTGCTCTCGTCTCTGCCGCCTCTCTACCGCTGGACCTGAAGAAGGTTTGCAGAGGGTGACGGTGAGGGATGTCAGCAGAGGAGGTAAGGCAATCAGGGTTTTAGTCTCGTTTTTCATAATCAACACCGACAGGTGACAAACGGAAGTTAGACTGAAGGCAAAATAAAAATGCAGGGGTTCTTAGCATGAAGATATTTTCTATACCTTATATCTCTGCACATACGAAAATAGATATGCTATAGTCTCTGTATAATCATTAAAATATATTATTAGCTATAGTATTAATTAGCTCCAGTAAAATCAAAAAAAGAGAACTTTATATTTAAAGAAACATTTGTAGGAAATGTTCTTTTTTACAAATGATTCCCAGAATCTTTCTGCTCCCTGTTTTGTCTCCCCCTTTAGGTCACAAGAAAGAATGCATTCTTAAGATAATTGTTTTGTTGTTTTGTTTTGTTGTTTGTTTTCTTAAATATTCAAATCCAAAGGTTAAAGGTTCTGTCATTTATCCACATAAGAACTAGTCCTGAAATACTTTTATTTGCTTTTATTTATTTATTTATTTATTTATTTTCAGGTCTGAGTTGATATCGGAATTAAAAGACTGAATAAAAAAATAAAGATTTTACCAGGGTTTATTCTCTTTTCTATTTCTCTATGTAACGCTAACATATCTAGATATATTTAAAACAATTAGCTTTTTTACAACCTCCCAGCCGATGTCTCCATCAGCAGAAACATAATGCTGAAAACGAATGAAACATCATAATTAGAACACCAAATATTAAGAGATAGCAAAACCCAATTATCAATTATGTTAAGGAACAGTGCAAAGAAAGTAAAGAACCTTTAAAAAGAAAACATGTAAAAACCCTAATTACCTTCAGTCTGGTTACGGCATAGTCATGTACTCTATATGGCCAAGTACATAATGTTAAGCTCTACTTTTAATAAATTGTGTGATGAAGAAGCAATGAAGCAAAATGTACCTTCGTTCAAATTAAAACTACTATTTTAGAATCAGTTGGTTTAAATTTTCCCTTTTTTCTACCTTTCCTGAGGAAAGTTAGGAGTTTTGGTTTGTAAAAACAACTTCTTAGCAATTAAAGTTAATTATTTTATCTTTTTTTTCTGTGGGATAAACAAATTGTACAAAACATTTTAATGATTTTTCCCTTTTGAGCTGAAATATTTTACTTTCCTAAGCAAAGTGTGTGTTCTGTAGTCATTAATAGTTGAGATCGTGCTTTAACCTTAATCCTTCCCGTTTTTTATTCTCATATCAGTTGCATCATCCACCCTATTTTGGGCCTTTAGGATGTGCCTGCTGCACATCTTTAGAAAATGAATAGATCGTCAATAGGCCTGGCACTGGACAGATGATGATCAGTATCCTTCATCCTCAGTACCAACTTAGATGTGGTTTAACCCACCACAACATGCTATCCAGACAAGAAGGATACGTCTCTGGGTTATATACATACAATTTCTTAGCTTGAAAAGTCAGATGATTTTTCTCTGTCAAAGGTTTGTCAAATTGATGCTAACATGATTTCTTCCATTTGTTTTCCCATCAGACACTGGTACCTCCATCGGGTCCTCCACCTCCGGCGGACACCGCTCTCACTGGTGCAGCGTAGCCTACTGGGAGCAGCGCACCCGCGTGGGTCGCCTGTATCCAGCCTACGAGCCCTCGCTCAGTATCTTCTACGACCTACCTCAGGGCACGGGCCTCTGCCTCGGCCAGCTCCACGCCAACGCTTACCACAGCCGCCGCGAGGACCCGGGCAGCCACAGGACGTCAGATCCTTATCGGCACCACAGCCAAGGAAGAGGAGGAGGGAACAGCAACGGTAGCAGCAACGTACAACAGATTCGCAGTAAAATTGGATTCGGCATTGTGCTGAGCCGCGAGCCGGACGGGGTGTGGGTCTACAATCGCAGCCAGCACCCGGTGTTCGTCCACTCGCCCACTCTGGACCTACCGAGCGCTCGTGGGCTGAGCGTGAACAGGGTGATGCCTGGTTTCTCCCTCAAGGTGTTTGATTTTGAGTGTTCTAGCTGGATGACAGAGCACGGCGTAAAACCAGAGACTCAAGAGGGGCCCTGGGACCCCCACAGTATCCGGATCAGTTTTGCTAAAGGATGGGGCCCCTGTTACTCCAGACAGTTCATCACCTCCTGTCCCTGCTGGCTGGAGGTCCTGCTCAACACCTACAGATAGCACACAAAACAGGAAGCATTCTGACTCAGTATCCAATTGTAATCTAGCTAGATTTAATATAAATTTATATATTATATAAGATATATTTTACATGTAAATACTTGAGTCATTTTTACGATGCAATTATTTATGTATAGTGTAATGTGTATATTGTCGACATAAAAAGGAACAAGAATATGCACTTTGATTCTATATATATATGCATTACAGCTTTTCAATGTGTCTATTTGCAAACCGAAACTGTAAAAATAACCAACTTGGTTCATGTTCTCAATTTTTTTCAACTCCTCTAAAATATTCGCATCACACAAACGAAAACATTTTTCAATAAAGTATTTGTATTAAATGAATGTTTCCGTGGTGGTTCAAGTACTATAATATATGATATGATATGATATGATATGATATGACAAGGAGAAACCTTGCTAGTTCTAAAACTGATGAAATAATAAGAGG
>JAUZNJ010032987.1:24276-38443 GCA_034780135.1 Jordanella pulchra
ATATGATATGATATGATATGATATGATATGACAAGGAGAAACCTTGCTAGTTCTAAAACTGATGAAATAATAAGAGGATCACGTCTTCCTATTGCTTTATACTTTTTTCATTTACTACTTCATGGTTACGAATGATTATCAAAAAATTTTTAACATTACTTTGTGACGTTCTTCAAACATTTTAAAAGCTATAATGCAGGGGTCATACAGATGCAAAAAAATTAAAGAATAACAACTAAATATAATTAAATTTTAGACGCTCCTCAGTAGTGAGTTGTGCTATTTTTAGAACTTGCTCCGCAGGCACCCGAAAAGCACCCGGTCGCCCGCGGGCAACGTGTTGGTGACCCCTGCTATAATGTGTTTTTTTTCCACTTAAAACAGAAACAAATCACAGTAAATCACAACGATATTAAATAACACATTATTTTTAACAGAACAGGCTAAGCTTTCCCTCTCACTTTGTAAATGGGACCATTTAAATTCCTTCTGTCAGGTTAGAAGTAATACATCAAGGTAAAAATAGTTGCACTTTTCAGTGATTTGATCTAATTAAAGAAAAGAAGGTGTCCCCATCCTACTAGGAAAGTTTAACACATTGATTTGATGCCTCTACTGATGCGATCAGGAGATTAGTTTCTTTGAATGTATTGTTCCCATGTATATTTTTAACTAGCCCTTCAAATTAAGTGTTTATGTGACGGAACAGGCTTTATTTTTCACTCCTAAGCTGAACTAACAACATCTGGCTGTGCCTTTATCCTCAATGATTAGCTCATTTTTGAACATAATGTCTCACAAAGCATGATTCAAATAAGGCTTGAATCGATTTTGCTGTACTGGAAACAACACAAGCTGCTTTAAATGTTTGGCCTGGAGGCAGTTTAATAGGAAAAGCAAATAAGTTGGCAAAACCAATTAGTTATTCTTAAAGCAACAGTAAATCTATGTTCCATTTGCGTGTTCACTTCAACTATGCTCTATGTTAGGGTGTTTAAGGAAAATGTTGATGTTCTGTAAATCATGTTAAGGACCAGGTCAGTTGTTGATTTTCATTATGATAAATTGATCACGTAGTGCTTGTGATTGCAGGTGGCGGCAGCTGCTCTGCTCTCGAGTGGAAAGTTAATGCTGTAACCACGTGTTGTCTTATGAGTAAGATTAAAAGATGTAATTAAGGCCAGACCAACATATAGCTCTGTACTAAAGTATTCAGACATCACTCACTCTGCATGGTCTGCAGTTCCAGACTGAGAGATAATATTTTTATTGTGGTCCTGATCCTTTTTTTTTCTTTTGGTTTTTCTTTGGCAGTCTTTCTGTCTCTGTTTCTGTTACTGTCCATTTCTCTCTTGGTCATATCGTTTTTACTTTGACCTTGATGTAAGACACATAAAAACATTTTCTTAGGCTAATGTGATGTGCAAAAAATGAGGTCTGCTCTTAATTAGCAAGTAATTTTAAATAAGACTAAAACAAACACATTTGGTTCCCATTTTGTTAGTTAAATTAATGTAAAAATTCAGCTGACAGAGAAAACGGTTAAGCTACTAATAAGGCGATTCTCAAAGAGCCATGTGAACTGTCGGCGGATGAGTCTTTCAGGTCCTGTCCAGTTTCTATTGGATTGCCCTCCAGATTCTTAAAGGCGTAATTTTATTTTACTGTTCATATGGTGTAGAAAGTTTCTTAGACCTGACACTTGATGTTTTTAAACAACCCATTGCAGTCTATCATCAGTGTTAAGACAGAGCAAAAAAACTAACATAGAAGTCAGACTAAATGAAAGACAGATTTAAAGACTTTTTTCAGAAAGCCTGAAGAAATATTGATCAAAAAAGGCCTTTGAAAGAATATAATGAAGTCTGGGTCTGCAGAAGCAAAGCATACATAAATCATTATTTCAACAAAAGCTAAACTACCTGTGAATCCAAATTGAAAAAACAAAGGATTAAAAGTAGTTTTGCATTTTGTTCAACATAAAATCCAGTCAAGATGTTTAATGTCATAAATGTAAAGGAGGAAGCTACTTTCCTCTTAGAAATGTGCAAAAAAACTCAACTGCAGCTGCTGTAATTAGTAACATGCCAACCTAAAAACAGCCAGACTATTTCCTTTTTCTAACACAGGGAAAAAATAATAGGTTTATCTGCTGCAATCAGTCTTAACCGCTGTACAGCCCACTGTCAATCCACACATGCAAAGCAAATGAAGGAATGTAAACTCATTTACAGTGTAGATCACAAAGCGGAGCAACATCATGAAAAGCTTTACAGGGCCTTCTTTTTAGCATAGATCTTTATGCATGACCATGATTTGCTGCAGACGGTATTTTTTACAGTCAGACTCTGAAAGTCGACCTTAGCGCTGACATGAATTGGATTACATAGTTTCTTCAAGTCAAGAAAAACTTGTGTGTTTTATTCGGTCACAAAGAGTGTCGTTATTCTTTCAATGCGTTCTATTTCAAATCTTTTTGAAAAGGTATAATCAAGTTTTAACTATCATCTTGGCTTTTAAAAGCACTAGTGGCAATGGAAAACAGTGAAAGGCGCCTTGGTGCCAGTGGTAAGGAAATAAAGCGCATAACTAAGAGATTACACAACAAACCACAGCATGGCGCTCAGGCACAAACCCACTGCAGTTGGGGAAAGCTTTCTGTTCATAGCATGATGGTGTCCTGACAACACAGTCATTTATAGGAACTCGCATTTAAACAGAAAGCAACATCAAAAAGGTAATTTAAGCAAGGGAAGACGCTAAAAGACAATCTTATGACATTAGTCTGAGGAGAGAAGAAGGAGCTGAGCTTTCCTGGTTTCTGGCAGGCAGACATTTTTGTTTTGACCCTGAACGTCTGTGGGCTCCCTGCTTGAACCTGTAATTAGCCTTAGCCTAAAAAGCTATGAGAGTTTGATTACAAAGTTGCAGCACTCCTGAGGAAAACTAATTAAGCATTTCAGTGTTCAAAAACCTTTCCAGGGCTACTGTATACTTACATGGAGAGCTTAAAATAGAGCTGCAAACACAAAAAGCAGGGAGGTTTCTTCACTGGATCAGCATAAACGTTTTTAAACTCTTATTTGCATTGCTAGATGTAATCTTTTCTTAAGTTTCTGGGCATTCCCATACCCCACTCGCAGAAGAAAAAATTCCAATGTATATTTCAGTCCAGTCTCCTCTTTGCTTTTCCAGGAAAAGTGTGGGATTTGTGGTTTGGATACAGCTAAAGGATTCAGAGGAGGGACTGGGGTGGGAGAGCTGCTACTGGCAGGATTTGTCTAAAAACCTAACATGTTTCCATGCCACCCGTTTCTTTCTTTTTTTTTTCAAATGGGTCCATTTTCCTGTCCTAATTGTTTTGCTTTATTCGGATTTACATTCATGGAGGCGATGAAATGGATCCCAGGCTTCAAGTGGGGGAAGAAGTTTTCTGGCTCTTGTCCTCAGAGCTGTGGTGGCTGCCGAACTCCCTGTGACCTGAAGGAAAACTTAATTTTGCCGCTGGCTCTTGAACTCCACCTCTTCACTGTGTAATTATCTTTGTACAAATTATGACATTATAATTATCTTAATGAGCATATAAGGGGTTTTAAATTAATGGAAAACCATTTTGTGTTTTTGTTACAAATAGAGTGAATCATGACTCTAAAGGAGCATTTGAATCAATAATCATTAGCTTGTGTTTTTTTGGCTTAAATTTACACATTTATGTGGAGTAGTTTGTATCCTCTGGGCTGAGGCTGGCACAAAGGCCTGCAAATTAAAGACACTGTGATGCTGGGCTTTCCCCCTATGCTTAACGTTAAATTATTATTTGTGCATGCAAACGGAGAGAAGTCATATCGGGCAATGCTCCCTACTTCCTATTAAATGTGCTTTTTTTCTTGTTTTGCACTCATAATTCAACATGCATCTCTGACCCATCCTATTTCCTGCTTGTTAGGCACACAGTTAGTGTGGAGTCAGCAGGCATAGGATGGCATGGGCAGGTCATAAGTGCATCAGGGTCATCTTAGAGATATGCAACATAGACAACCATTAACATCCACACTTATTGACCCGTATTTAAACACAGCTAAGTGATAGCTGGAATAAAGGTGCCTTTATTTTAAGGAAGAAAGCTGCACACTCTAAAATACCAGAGCTCTTGTGAAAGATCTTTAGAAACACAATCAGTATGACCTCACCAAGAGAAGTTCGCTTGGAAAACAAGCAACACAGCTTAAAGAAGTAGTATCTATGGTAAAATGGTGAGTATCTGTCAGAAGAGACACCAGCACACAAAATGTTTTTGAGAAATGCAAGCTCAATCTCGGAGTGTGCTGCAAAACCACCTGCAGAACCACAACAGCGCTGCAGAAACATCAGCAGCACCTGTGAAAATGCTGCCGAAGGGGCAGACAACATGAAGAAAAAAATCCCAAGCACTGTCTCAAAGAGCTGGAGGTACAGTGATTATTAGACACATCAGCATTTTTATTGCAAGCAGAGATTAAGCTATTTCTATTGTGGCTAAGCTGGGACTTAAGAGGCTCTGAATGATCAGCACTGAAACCAAAGAAAACCATCCGATCTACTGTGCTTTATTCGTTTTGTGAAGAAACCTATACAAGGAATGCACGATATAGTTACCAGAGGTGACCTTGCTTTAACACAGGTCATGTGTTTGCTTTGGCGAATGAGATGAACCATTCCTTTAATCTATTGAAGTCCAACAATCGCAGAAGCTATGAACATTTACCATTCTACACATTTGCAATGGATATTTCTAACCTCCTAAATCAGTGATAATGTCCAAACTTTTTGCCATGGAGACCAAAAACTTTAACTTCGAGTACTGTTAGAAATTGGCATGCACAGACCTTTTGTCCTCATCACTGTATGGGCCACTTTAGACACCCGCTTTAGCACGCAGGGGACATTTAATCATTCGTTTTTCAACAATTGGGGCCAAAAGGTTAACTTTTTTATTTTATAAAACTGCAGCAAATATGTGTAGACTTTATTTTTCTTCCACAACTATGAACTAAAGTATTCAAATTTCTGTAGAGAAACAAGTAAATAATTGCAGATTTGAAATATCATTCTTTCATAGTTGCCTAGCTTTTCAACAAGGCAACCATGAAAAACACAGCAAATGATAGCATTGTTTTCTAGTTTTTTTTTGTGTGTGTATTTTTAAGCAACAAGGACCAGTCTCACTTTTGTTTAAAGCTAAATGCATTACTTTTAATGGAAGTATAAGTTAAATATGAGATGTATTAAATGATTTTCCAGGTCAGTATACAGCGCAACATCTGAGGTTCCCTTCTAAAAAAACTCCCCTATGTGACCTGAGTGGGTCACTCACATCCATGAATGAGTCATGTGACTTGGAGCACAGCTTCATAGCAGTTTAAGCTCCCCATAATCAGAAGAGCTAACTAAACTAAAAGTTGATTCGAGGCAAAAACAGATATGACACTTATGTAACCACATATTCAATTAGCCATATTTAGAAGGTTGAATGCGACTTTGTCTTTACAAGTCTTTTAGTCCAAAGTTTTCTGCTATAAGTTTTTAAAATACCAAAGGAGTCTGTTTAAATTTGAAACTGCAGTGATGCCATTTGCTTTCGAGGGGCTAAACCTGGAAGTTGCGATCTAGCGCCCCTAGTGGCTAAAATGTACAGTGTTTCTTTAAAAATTATAGAAATTATTAAAATAGTCAGGTCACTCAATATTTGTTTCAGTGGTGGACGAAGTACTCAAAGTACTGAAGTAAAAGTGTTGATACGCATAGTCAAATCTTACTCATCTACAAATAGAAGTTACTCAGTCAAACATCTACTCAAGTAACAGTGTTTAAGTACTCACTTTTGAAAATACTTACCTATTAAAAAGTACATACATTTAAAAGCCCTACATTTGACTTTGAAATGTAGTGGAGTGAAAGTTATAAGCATATTGCCAAAAGAATTACTCAAGTAAAGTAAAGATACTTAAGTATAGTGGTCAAGTAAATGTTCTTTGTTACTTTTCACCACTGATTTCCTGTTAAATAATATTTAAGTAAAAACATGACTGAGGAAAGGTCAAAATAACGTGTTTCAACTTAAATTTTCAATTTTTTTAATGAAGATTTAAACTTTTCTGTATCATTTTTGAAACAAACCAAAAGTTGTGCCCTAGTTAGTTCTTATCAAATTTACATTTGCATCAATCATATAAAACCTAATAAAGGCCATTCTTAAAGGGTCCATCAATTTGGACACCCCTGTCCTAAATATTCTAATAATCAGGAGCACCGAGCTGCTGTTACAGCTGCTCCAAACAGCCCAGTTATAAAGCAAAATACCTGAAATATTGAGACAATTGACAGCTGAGACACTGGGAGACAATGGAGACCTTGTAAAGCTATCCTTTGAAGACAGCAACTATTATCTTGTGTGAGAAGAGGACCAAAGAATTTCTAACTGAGCCACTAAAGAGCATCATTAATCTGGATCTTTGATCGCACCAATGTGGCAGATGCAAAGAGGATAATCTTTTGTAGAGGATGCAGAGGCGATGCATACAACTTTCTACTGGACTACACCTTCCTCTTTCAGGAACAACCAGGTCCATTTTAGACTATAAATATAAAAAATGTCTATGATAAAAACAAACAGCCGATCCATCATGAATTATACAAAAGTTTTAGTATAATTCAGTATAATAATAGTGAATATTTGAGACTGTAGTGGTTAAAATCATTGAGTCAACTAATATCTCTTCAGTATTCATTTATATATAAGGCCATGTGTATAACAACTAGTTAAGAGACAAAGTAAATCTTTAAGTAGACTAGGCTTTACTTATTCTTATAAAGACGACTTTGGCATCAGCTTAAATGTTTGTTTTATTAATGAATGTGTCGTGTGCTCCAGCATCAAATGAAAGACGGCATGTTTTTCTATTGCTATAAAAACTGTTGTTGCGTAAATGTTGCCTTTAAAAGCAAGAACTCGTTTTCTCATCCAAGCCTGGGAAATGTTTACTATTTGCTTAAAGAGAAAAATGCTAAATTATAAATGTAGCTGTGGTCAAATCAGCTGCTTTCAGCAGGATTTTTTCTTAATCTAAAGTGATATAATTTAAATAACCCATATGAAATGTTTTTTATGCATTGAGTAAATTAGTATGCAAATTTAGTGAATGTGCTATTTATGTTTAAATAGTCATAGTTTTATAACAAATAATTCAGTCTAAAGTTTTCACTAGAGATGGACAAATCCAAGCCAGACTTCTTCAAAATTTGTCCTTTAATTGTCAAATCTTTGGCTCCAAGTCCAACACCAGGTTCACAGCAGCATTTCCCTACAGTACTAACCTGACCCCTGCCACTGAGTGAGAAAAATATTTATTAAAGGGATGAATTTGTTTTAATGATGTCATTTTTCTACCTTGTGATGCTCTGCAGAATGTGCCACCCCAGATATCAAGCCCCTCATCTGCTAAACAAACAAATCTGTTCCAATAGAACCTGTCAGTAAAAATATTGATATTTGACATCAAATCATGTGATAGCATTGATACCTGATGCTAAGAAACACAAAAAGAGGCATTCTTTATCCTTTTTACTCCTCATCCTCCTCATCATTTTGACAGTGTTTTGTCACTTTGCTTCTCAGAACAGACAGGGATCGATACCTCATCTGCTAGTGAGCTCTCTGTTGTGTGAAACCACAGCCAACCCAAACATCTACTCAATGTTCTGTGGCTAATTTCACATCAGCATCTGGTAATGTCAACCAGGCAAACAAAACATACGACTTCTGACCAATTTCTCGTGGAGGTTAAACCAGGAAATAAACAATTATCTATATAAAAAAAACTTAAAATAGTGAGACATTTGTATTTACTCAGAATGACTATTTCGATTCTCAGGCCTTGGAAGAAAACCCAGTTAATTGCTTGAGTAGCTTTAATTCAACAACATGTGCTTTATCGTTTTTTTTTAGTTTTTTTTTTTTTTACAGTTTTTTAGGTTTTAAAAATCAATCATATAATCAGATTTATGTATCTAAATCTGATAGTTCTGCCGTAAAACTGAACTGGAATATAAACATTTACTATACTACTTCTTGTTTTAGGTTGAAATTTGTTTTTTTTTAAAGCCTATTCTTAGCTATAATCGTGTCATCAACTTCTTAACTCCACTTACGTTTTATTAAGACCTGTTTTCATTTCTGCAGGTTTAGGTGATTTTCTTCTCTTGGGTGAAAAGTGATTCATTTGTTTATTAGGTAGTTTTTAGGTTAAGTGTTAGATGTAAAGGCTGTAAACTTATTTGGGTAACTTTCAAACCCTGAGTATTAAAACAGGATAATAAAGCTAACCATGCTGGCAAAATGTCAAAGCTGACAGAACTCCTGGTAGCAAATCAATCCTTCACGATATATAAGAGGTAGAGACAACAGGAAAGTAGAAGGGCTGGTACATAGAGAGCTGCTTCTTTGCCCTGATGAATTTCAGTCCACATTTCTGCCAATGCGACTCAGATCTATTCATCCCTCTATTCCTCCATCCTACTCATCAGCATGAGTTAAAGCATTATGGCTGCATCTTTCAGGATAAAATCCCATCTGAAATCAAACTTTTTGCCCTCAAATGATAAAACCATGGGATCAGTTCTTTTCTTTAATTTGATAGACCTTGCTTCTGATTTCTGAAGATCTTGTTCTGAAATTATAAGAGATTTAAGTGTATCCTGGAGTTTGTTATTTGTACTCGATGAGTGATAAATTGAGATGTTTGCATTTAAGAAATTTTATGTTTCAGGCACTTTGTCATTTTTAAGCTCCCCCTGATGTTTATCCAGAGGTTCCTTTGCGATATATCTAAGATGTAATGCATGAAATTAGGGTTAACTATTTACAAACTCATATAAACATGACTTGTTTGTGATTCAGGGAAGTAAGTAGTAATCATAGCAGGATTGTCGCCTCTTCTGACCTCATTAATTTATGGAAATGTCCAACGCTTTGACAAAAACCCTATCGTTTTGGCTTCCAAGGAGCCGGCTTGGGTTTCACTGGAGACCATTTTCTGTCTGCATTAAGCTGTTAGCAGGAAACTCAGCACGGTACACATCTCAGGCTCGCCCTTTCAGCAAATGACTGAGGTGCTGTTTATTTTCCAGCCTGTCTTTGTTTTGTTACTTTAAGCACCATGTCTGTCAGCCGTAGTGTAATTATATGGAGACAGAGGCGCGGGAGGGTGGTGGTGTGGGGTGGGGGGTGGGGGTGGGGGAGTGGAGACAGCCTTCCTTTTCAGCGGCTTTGAGCCACAACCAGTACAGCCTGAAGCTGCTTGCCTTTTGAAAAGCAGCCAAGAGACTCTTCAGCTCCCATTAAACCCTTTAGATCACCCAAAGAGTTTTTCTTTTCTTCTAATTCACCTCACAGTTTTCTTAAGATATGAGCTGAACTGTGAGGAAGAGAATAAACTCTAAATGGCAAATGCAGGAAGTAGCAAATGTATCATTCCTCAAATGCATTTACTCAAGCTTGGCTTCATAATTACCTGTCACATATTACATTGTCCATCACTGAACTTTTTAATAACTTATGAAACATTTGCAAACGTTTCTTGCAATTATAAGGATTTGCCCTAAGGCATGTTAGTCCAGTCCTGCTCCACTACACTGCGTTTGGGAAAAAAAAGAAAAAATTAGAGATCATATCTACTTTAACATCAAGCAGTTGTTGCTCATCAAGAGCTGTGAGCTCAACAGCTGTGTGTGGATGAAGCTGAAGACTGTTAAGGGATGATACTTACTTACTGACTGTTAATGATTTGTCTTGTTTGAATGAAAAATGCAGTTTTATAACACAGAGCATTATAATTATTTTTTTATGCATAAAGTTATATATTTTTAAGAAGCCAGACCTGATTGTTTTGTAATTTTATAAATACGGTTGCATCAAAGTAAGGTCAAAGCGAAAAGTGTAATAGAGCTCGACAGAAAGCTTTACATACACTGACATGAAATAGTGCTTGTACCACTTGATCTTTTTTCACACACAAAGTGGAATAAATTTGACTAAGATTTTGTGTCATAAACCCATAAAGTAGCAGATGATACAAGATGAAACAAACAGACATTTTCGATTCGGTTTAGTTCTTGGCTTTGACTGGCGAACTCTTACACTAGATATGATGAGGGCGTATGTTTTGGGTTGTTGTTATGCTGCTTTCCTCTCCAAATTTACCACAAGCTTTTTGGCTGTTTCTCTGATTGCAAAATAAAGGTTCACACAGCTTGGATCGATTAACTAATTAGTAGGCTTTGGTAGACAGCTGAGTTCGCTGTAAAATTAAGATAAATACAAATAAGTGCCCCACTTTGCTTAAATTCAGATTACTACAGAAACTTGTTCACTCTTTTTTCACAAATTAAGGTCCAATGAAAGACTTGAAATGTGGGTGCTTTTTAAATATGAAAAATTATAGAAAAGTTTAGTAGGAAACAAAACTACTCCAAGGTGTGGCAGATGGTAGCACTGCTGCCTTGCAGCAAAAGCTGGTGAGTCCAATTCATGGCCTGAGTTCTCTCTTCATGGAGTTTGCATGATCTACCTGTGTATGTGTGGATTTTCTCTAGGTACTCTGCGTTCCTCCCAGAGTCTAAAAACATGACGGTTAGGTTGATTGATGTTGCATGGTGATTGTAACTGTGCATGGTTGCATGTCTATGTGCTGCCCTGGATGACTAATGACCTGTCCAGGGTTTACTTCCGCCTTTTGCTGCTAGATTGCCTGAGATTAGGCATCAGGCTAACTGTGGCCCTGATGATGGATGCCCAGATTTCTCCAAGGTTTTTTATCATCCAAAACACATGAAGAAGCTGCATAACATTACCTGTCCCCACAGACGTGCCAAAGTCAAGAAACATCCATAAAATGTTCAAGAGGTCTCATTTGGAAACAACAATTCTCAGTACATTTCAGATTTGTAGCATATATGCACGAGCAAGACACTTATCCACTTAATTTGATGTCTTTATTTGCATCCAATTAAGATACAACTAAAGTGTTTTCTCCTTACACTCATTTTGCTCCTTGTTGTTTTTATTATCAGTGTTTTTTAATAGAAAATTCACTTGAGGAGTTGAGTATATCGATAATTTGTTTTGGGCTTTTATTTTTCCTTCAGACCAAAAAACATATTTATAAAGTCTCAATCCTGTGTCTGTCTATAGCATTGTAGACTCTAGATTTTTTTTTCTTCTTTTTTTTTTTTTTTTTTTTAAACAGTGTCCTGTATGGTAATGTGACAATAATATTGTCTTGATGCCAAACAGAGCCCAACAGATTTTGCTCTCACAAGTGGAGCAGTAGGGCTATCGCCATAGTGTTCCGCTTGTTTTATGCATATAAACTGCTTTATTATAATTATACAGGGTGATTTAAAGATTATATGGACACCGCAATAAAAGTAGAACAGGAAAGATAGAACAGAAAAAAACGAGAAAAGATGAAAGAAACAGGAGATAAAAGGGAGAGAATGATAAAAACAACTTCAGTCTGCTTCTCTACCTGCAAAGAGATGCAAAAAGAACAGCACAACCAACTTATATGGTACGAAACATACAACAAAGACTCTAGATTTTATCCATATAAAACAAAATGAACACTGCCTCCTATGCCCATAAATAACAAAGCTGAAAATGAGACAGGAAAAGGGATATAAAAAAAAAAAAGTTGGAGAAAAATCTTCCAATACAAATATATGGGTAGCCTGTTGGTCACAATTTGGTCCTGGTACTGCATTTGGCGTTACCTCCGTCAACCTCTTTCAAATTTCTTGGTCTTGGTTGATCTTGATACTAAATCCCAGCTCCCGTGGGTAAAAAGGCACTTATTAAAAAAGGAAGAAATATTCCATGTAAAGTCACTACAACCTGGAAAGCTCCAGTTTGTAGAGCCCTAAAACTTTTAAAGTATTTATGTTAAATGATTACTAACTCTTTGAGCTTTCTATGTTTTGATCACACTCTCAGTCTAAGGTTGATTGCTGCTATAGCAACATCACACTTGAGGGAGTGCTTTATCGGTGAATATCAGCACCAGTGTGATTCTGTCGTGCTGAACAACTCCTTTAATAAGTGTGTCTTGCTAATTGCCAATAATTTCCACCTGTTGTCCATTCCATTTGGACAACAGCATTTGAAACGTCAATCGGTGTTGCTTCCTTAGTGGACAGTTTGAGTTCACATAAGTTTGATTTAATTGAAGTGATATTGTGTTGTTTACGTGTTCCCTTTATTTTTTTGTGCAGTGTACTTTATTGAAGTTACAGCAAACCAAAGTTTCCTTTAAAAAAAAAAATTCTCAAGTGTTGGAAGAACAGAGATACTTTTGACACTTTTGAGATTATGTTTGTTATATTAATCTGCCAATTCAAAGTGTTATGAAATTTACTTGTGGATAGCCTGCGGTTCATTCCTCAAGATGGTTCCTGTCAGTTTAAAATGCTTCATATTTAAATTGTGCACCTGCCAAAAGCCTAAGTACCTGACAGCATTTAGCAAAGCTCTTTTGTCGAGTGTACCTATTAAATTATTCCTGTTCTCAAATCCATCTGAGCCCATTTTATTTATCTGAGATTTCTTTGTTGCACAAGCCTCGCTTAAATCTAAAATATTGTGATGGCTGATAAGAGGGCGAACATACAGAGAAGCTGAAATCTTTTAACTGTGTCTTCATCTCTGGAGCAATGTTAAAAACTCTGAGGATTATTAAACATATAAGTATAAAAATAAGCAAAATAATTTTCTGGGAGTTTAAAAGCAAAAACCGTTAAATCACCTTTTGATAAGCCTATATTTCAGTTTAAAAACATTTCTAAATTAGCAATGTTTTCTTGCACCACAGGAACATCAAGTTGCTTAGAGATGGCCTTATCGCCTTTACTTTTAAAGTTGTGTCGATCATTTTCTTTCTCGTCTCTTGAGACAACTCTTTCTTTTGCTTCCTCTTGTCCATGTTGAGTGTGGTACATACCATGTCACCAAGATGTATCCTACTTTTGTAAATGGTAAATAGCCTGTACTTAAATCACACTTTTTTCAAGTCAGGAGACTTGACCAAACACAACTGTCAATCATTCACCCATTCATGCACACACCCACACACTGATGGTAACAAGCTACTTTGTAGTCACAGCTGCCCTGGGGCTCACTGACAGAAGCGAGGCTGCCGTACAGAGACGTCACCTCTGACCACCATCAGTAGGCAATGCGAGTAAAGTGTCTTGTGCAAGGACACAACGAGAATGAAAGACAGAGGCTGGGCTTGAACTGCCAGCCCTTCGAGTGCAGAGCAAACTTCTTCATACAACATCACTGTTACCTCTTTTGTCACATTTATGTGTGTCAAATATGTAAAATTATGTAAATATGTGTAAATTGTTTTACAACTAAATCTTGATGTCATGACCTGAACCTTCAGAGGCACATAGAGACAGTTAATAGGTCAGCCTTTTAATCACATTTCCAGGAGTTAAGGATTAATGTCCAAGAAGGATCTAGAAAAGCTCATTCATGCGCTCATCTTTGGTAGGATCGATTACTCCAATAGTGTCTTCATAGGTTTGCCTAAAAAATGCATCAGACAGCTGATCCAAAATGTTGCTACCCATGTTCTCACTAGAAGTCCTTACGTTTGCTCCCTGTAGCTCAGTTAATAGACTTTAAAATCCTTCTCTTACTCTATAAATCACTGACTATATCAGCAGCGAAATACATGACGGGTTTGCTGTCAGTGTATCAACCTCCCAGAACACTCAGGTTTTCTAGTTCTGTGTTTCTTAACACTGGTCCTCAAGGCACATAGTATGTCTTGGATATTTCCAGGCTTTCACACACCCGATCTCAATTGATAGCAGACTAACAGGGTTTGCTTAACTGCAATCATCTGAATTAGTTGTGTAAAAGCAAGGAAACACCTAACACATGCAGGGCAGTATTCCTTGAGGAACAGGGTTGAAAAACACCATTCTAGTTCAAGCCTTACTCTGTAGACCCAGTACTAGAACCAAACATAACATAACAATATTTCACATAATACTTTGGCCTTATGTTGTCCCCAGGAAATACATTTATAAGGATATCTATTGGTTTTTCTTTTTTTAACATTCG
>JAUZNJ010032988.1:0-13397 GCA_034780135.1 Jordanella pulchra
GTTTATTTATATAGCGCCAAATCACAACACATGTCATCTCAAGGCACTTCACAAAGACAGTTCATTCAAATCACAAATCATGGTATTCTAATTTTATGACCAGCACCTGTATGCGAGTAGATATCTAATCTGCACTTAAGTTAGGCTAAAGCAGCTTCATACAACTAATGCAGTAAAATCTATTGAGTCCAGTTTCTGCTAAAGGAATGTGGGTGAAGTTATGGCTTCAGACTGCAGTTTAAAAATACCTTATCTCCAAAGGGAACAAAGGCTAAAGGGTCTATTGCCAGTGGTGTTTGTAATCACATGCAGCAGAAGTTGAATGGCAACTGCATTGCAGCAGATATTGGAATATAACACACCTCGCTCTGCAGGATCATAACAGCGTGGTTAAAGTGGTGGTGCTCCAACGTAGCAGAGGTCCCATAAAGCAGAGCGAGGGCAGAACCCGTCCTGCCAAACACACACACAGATAAAAAACAAACATATTGGGATAAAAAAGAAGGATAGTATAATCAGTTTTCCACCGAAGCTGAGAAATAAAGTCTCCTCTAAAGCTCTCTTTGAATTTTCTCTCTCTTTAAGTTTTTTTCTAACTTATGGCCCAATAAAAAAAGGACGCCTGAGACTCATAACCCAAACTACAGCTGAAACTGAAATGTCAAATTCAGAACGGGGTCATTATGTGATGTTAAGAAAAGCAGTCACCAGTAATATGAGAGTTATTTACTTAAGATAAAGCCTGTGAAGGTTAGAGCTTTGGGGATAATTGATTTTTTGGAAGGTTTTTTAATGATTAAGAAATATTTATATTTGCTTTGTAGGTTATCTGGTTTAGATGCTGTTTATGGGATTAAATAGTTAGAAAAAGCTTAAACTTTTTTCGTCTTACAAATTGAAGGGAATCAAAAAAGCTCTAATAAAGAGAAATTAAATCAATGCTGTTCTATCATGTAATAATCAGACGTTTTAAGAAACTGTTTTTTACTGGTTTTCTAAATGCAAACCTGAATTCTAGATAGTCTAATACTACTTCCACCACATACAATCCCAATACAATACATTAAGGTTGGAGTGTGACAAAATCTGAGAAATGTCAAAGGATGTGAATACCTCTAACATTCTAACAGAACTGAGGGGACACCATGTGCAAAAGGCAGTTTGTTTGCAGCAACAGAAGTAGAAATCAGGTACACTCACTTGGCCTGGAAAGCATTGTTGGTGCCCCTGTGATCCAAGTCGTGGCACACACAACCTACAATAAGAGCTAAGATCTCCAGCTCGGTCAGCGTCTCCTGGAAACCTGCCGTCTGATTGGCACAGAGGACAGGAAGCAAATAAAACACACAGACACACACACAGTTTATGAGAAGCAGTGCACCATTATCCAATGAAACTGTGAGTGCATTGGATAAAAATGGAAAAGCAGCAGCATCAACCTAAAAAAAAACATTAAAAAACAGCATCTTTCCAAAATGCCAGTGGGACTGCAGTCGCATTGCTACACATCCACATTTATGGCTCGGATGAATGGGTTCTGGAGATCATGTGCTGACTGAGTCACTGTGGGTCACTGTGAGGATAACAGCACGGCCCTCAGCCTACTCAGTAAAACACAGAAGTGTACACACGGCTGTGTCGTTTTTACCCCTACCAATAATCAATTCAAATGAGACAATGCAGCATTAAAGCTGCTCTTGATTAAACGAACCACAATGGGATGTTAGCATAGGAAGACATCTGCATCTATGTTGCCCAAGGACCTAAAGTGAAGGAACCATTCTCAGTAACTCTCCAAGGATCTCCATATAAACAAGCATATCTGAACAAAATCACAGTTAATAAACACAGTGAGTCTTATTAGTTATTTGATCTTAGGTTTAAACAAAAAAGATTAGCATTTAAAACTCATAATCCACAGGTGATTTGCATGCATCACCCACCTGATTATTCACTAAGTTTATTTGGATAAAGGTATTAAGTGATGCCACAGTGAATATTCATTTCTCAGTTTTAAACCACATCTTCTGTACGTCTTTTATCTGTTCCAAGGAAGTTTACAGAAAAAAATGAGCATAAAAATATAATGACGATGAAAAATGCTATGTAATTTAGTTTTTATCATATGAAAGCTATGCTTGTTGACAGGTGCAAATGCTCAGAAAACAGCAAAACAATCTATAAACACATGCATGATACAAACTCAAAAAAACGTAAACAAAAAAAACAAATGAAATAGAAGAACAATGCAGACAAAAAAATGCTGCAACCATTAAAAATAGAAGCACAAACCTTTAATCAACAAAACAAATGTAAACAATAAATACTGCAACTGCAGCTTATCTGTTGTATTTTTTTGTGTGTGTTTGTGTTTGCAGCACATTTCTCTTTTGTTTGCATCTATCTGTCTGTCTATATATATAAATATATAGACAGACATTTCATTTGAAAATATTCTATTTCATTTGGTACAACTTGATCAAAATCTGAATAGTTCCTGTGAGAAAACTGGAAATAGGTTTTTAAATGATTTAAATTGAATTTTTAACTACCTATTTCGTCTTCTCTGCAATGACTATCAGAAAATATTGTGATAAAAGTCCATATTACCGAGCCTTTCTTCAGAAATAAGCATATTTAACACAGTGCCTACCGTTAGCATGGCAAACATGCACTGACAAACGTTGAATGCATGCCTCCAGTTGTGGTAGAGAACCATTCTGTAGTTTTTTCTGACAGTCAGCAGCCATCTGCACAGTGTCTGGAGGGAAAGACGGGGCAGAAAAAGATGAGCACGCGGGTCAACGGTCTGCATGAGGGCCGACATAAACTTTCATAGGAAACTTGATCAAGTATTTGAAGAAAATGAGACAGAGAAGCTCTGCTCTCTCACCTCGTAGTCGATCTTAAATTTCTGCACCATTCCGAGCTCGATGAACATCCTCAGAGCAGCTGTTATCATGGCGTCAACATCCAGGGAGAAATCATCAAAGGAGAGCTTATCAATGCCCAGCTCGCAGACCAGGGGGATGTTAGCAGCCTGTTTCATCATGATGAGAACAAACATAGAGGAAGAATGAGAACATGAGCCTGTAGAGCAAGAGTGGATGGGGAGGTTAGCCGAGCCATTTTTGGATGATGCAGGAAAATATGAAAGCATGCTAATTAAGACTCTGAGGCCTCGTTTGCAGAGGGCTGATATTAATGAGGGAGCTTTAAAGAGGGATTTCTCTGTTGTTTAATTTCTGAGCTCATTGACAAATTTAGTTGTGCAAAAGTAATGATCAGCAGCCTTTTGGCATTTTTATTCAAACAAAAACAAAAATAACTTCCAATTAACCAATTCAGCCTGACATTTTTTTTTCTTTAATAACTTATTTCAATAATGCTGGCCATAGACAGAAAAACTCCTTATTTGTTTTATTAACAAAAAGGGCTATTTCACATCTTCTAACTTCCATGTATTTAGCAGAAAAGCATGTTTGTTGATGAAACTTCATTGTCAGTATAGCTGTGTGTTATTTCTTCTCTTGCAGCCCACAGAGTACGTTATTTCACTCACAAACATCTTGCTGTCAGATCAGTGAGTATTCCACCTCTCTTAATTCACACCCCCAGGTGACAAAATGGCATCCAGGTCTGTTTGTCGCTACCTTTCACACTCCACTGGAATCCCAGGCAAGGAAGCTCAATGAGGCTCCATATGTAGAGCACTTATGAAAGGAGGGAGGGGAGTAAAAGGCGGGAAGTAGAGCGTCATGCTGAATGAGGAGAAGTGAAACATCACAAGAGCGCACGAGGGAGACAGGGAATCCTACTATGCATGTAGTGCTGGCCATTGGGGGGAACTGTGAACATTAAACTGGAAGAAAATAGGTCACGTCTGTATTTCAGAAATATCCTGCCATTTAAAAAATGTAGATAATACCGCTTTTGTCATCATTCTATTGATAATACATTCTGAATTAGTACTTATTGATTCAAGCCATCTGTTGTAAAGTAGCACAGTTAGTCTGTTTTCACTTGAAACTTGCTGATGATCATCATCCTTTCAGTAAAATATGCAAGCACTGTTATTTATTGAGAAAAAAGGTCTCAAATAGATAGGATAACTAAGATTAAATGGGAAAAGATCTACGGTTGAAGAAATAAACAGTGTCAACAATGAAAAAAATCAATAAAACTATGCAAATATACATAAAGAAACTGAACTAAGCTAAACTGACAAAAAAATAACCCGAAAAACAAAACAAAACAAAAAAAGTAAGGTAACATTCATTTAGATAAGCTTTGATAAAAAAAGAAGATAAGCTTAAGTGATCCGGGATCAGAGAAAATAAACCAAGCTATATATAAGAAAAACTAATATTATACGAAGCATTAAGCTATAACTAACTAGCATAAACTAATTATCTATTGTAGCATATACTGAGATATAATACGATATATATCTAAGCTAAACCAACACAAGATCAAAAGGAAAAAAACAAACGTACAAGCTATGTAGGATAAAATAAATACCCACACTAAGATAATAAAAAATACTAATCAACAAAATACTAGTCAATGCAAAGATGAAGCCAGTGTCTTTCATAACCTATTGACACAGATGCATGCAGAAACAACGAAAAGCTGTTTTTATTACACAGAAATACAACAAAAGCAACAATAAAATCATACGAGGTAAACATAGCAACACGGTGGCAAAACAACAGCTGCAGGTTACAGAAAAAATAGAGCTATAACATCATCATTTAAGGAAATACGCATGGAAAGCAACATTTTAAATAGTATCCACTCAGGGAACTGGTTTCAAAAATGATTCTTCATGGTTGCCAAAAACTTAGTAGTTGGAAGAAAATGTTAAGATCTTTTATAGTTTGTAATCATTAAAGCTTTGAGATGTATTCTGTATAATTTCAAAATGCTGTTTCCTAACTATACAAAGGTAAGTTGCTATCTACTGTTTAGATAAAGGAAAATATCAGGCATTAAATCATCACTGATAGTTATAAATCTGTGTGGATGACACCTCTGTATGACCATTGTTTTTAACAATAAGATAAGTTAATGAGTGAAGATGAATATAGATATCTCATTTAAGCTAAGCCAAACCGCTATAGGCTAAGATAAACAAATAAACTAACAAAGATAGAGTAACAGACTATACATTTATAAGTTAAGCTAAGCTTGGCTAAACTAAGCTTGGAGAAATTATTTCAATATAAAAAATAAACTAAACTGAGAAGAAAAAAGACACTAAGTGGGTAAAGCTTGTGAAAGTTCACCTAAGTTTGTCAAAGCTAATTTTAATATGAAGATATGTTAGAGAACGTGTTTTGTTTTATTCCACCACAGCAAAGCATTTCAGAACAAGTTTGAGGATCACAAAGGAACAAAATATTACCTTAAATTTATCAACTTCAGTCTTGGAGCAAGTGGCATGGTAAGACAGAACCTGCAAAATAATGACAGCATCAGTTGTTGTTTTTATCACCACTGTCAAGACAAATGAAAACACTCCACAATGGTGTGGGGCCAACAGTGGCATCTGGAGCAATAGTTGTAGCAACATCAACACAGATTTCATCACCATGTTCCCCTCATTTCCTGGGAGAAATACTTTCCACAGTCCTGCAGCATCTTATTTAATCAAAAACACTCATGTTTATTCAGGACTGCCATAAACAGAGAACACACTCACATTATTTCATTCAGCATTTGTCTCCAGCTATCTGTTCTCTGCTTCTCCTACTTGAGACACTGGCACTAATCTTTAGATACACAGTAATGGCTGACTAGGCCTGAATTGTTGCATTCAGGGTGGAAGATGATAGTTTGTTTTTTTACTGCCTCTCATTAATTTTCAATAATATCTTGTGTAAGAAAGTTATCTGGAAAGTGAGATCAGCACTTTTTTATGCCTAAAATACTGAGGATATATGAGATTAAAAAGTAACTACAGAGATCCCCGGGACAAATGAGTGAAAATAAATCTTATAATTTCCACTTTATAGCAATAAGAACAGCTGCAGCCCAGCAGTCTGGGAATGATCAGGAGTCTGATTTATCAAGCTTGGTGTACAGAAACCAGCATACGTCACTTTCAACCTAAAGGCTGTGATCTATCAAAAACAGATATGGCAACACAGAAAGTGAGGAGAACTGAAGCCAGATCAAGCCCCATAGAGGTTTAGTTTCATATTATATAAAAATATTAATAACAAATGTATGTATCATCATCCAGTATCGCATTGTAGTATTTGCTCACGCCGTTTTTTTTTGGGTTTTTTTATGAGTATATACTGCCATGTCAATCAGCTAGTGGCAGCAAATGAGCCTGATTCTTGGGGAGGTTTTGTCCTGTTAAAAAGAAGTAGTCCTTTCCACTTTCACCACATGCTTTGTCATGTAAGAGCAACTGAAAGCAAGATCATCAACCCGATGCAATACCTTTTTACCAATTCTTGTTTTAAACTGAATGTGATTGCTTTGCCTTACAGCTATGATTTAATTACAATTGAACTTGAATCTGCTTAAACTAAAAATCCCTCTTCAGTGATATCAGAGAAAACCTCTTTAAGTATAGATGGCTCTACAAGCTACTGAAACATAAGATTAACACACTTATCCATATACGCCCATTTAGTGCCCATTTTCTTATTTCTATACAATTTACCTTTTTTATACCACATCATACATCTCCCTGTTTACTTTCGTCAGCTTCATGCTTGTCCATGAGTACCGCCTTAACACCAAAGCAAATTCCTCGTCGTGTCAAATGCTACTAAGCAAGAAAGTTCTTTCTGCTTTTGAAATAAAGTGGACAATTTTATTTCTCAGCGTTTTTTTATTTACAGTGAAAGTTGAATTTTGGTAGATTTAGGTCTTAGAAAAGACCAAACCTTTCCTATTTTGTCTTGACAATATAAAATCCTAGAACTAGCTGAGATTGCAGTTTCTGCTTACAATACTTGTCATGAAAGAAAATTAAATAAGAAGTCATAAAAATGAAATTTTGCCCCCTTACATCCAAAGCCACTGACTGCTTGGCCCAAGATTTCTTCACCTGGTCGTACATGATTGTGTTGTTGATGCCCAATCCACAAAATATCACAAAGGCCTGAGAAAAAAAAAAAGTTAAAATAAAAAAAGATTTTTTTTTTTTTTCAAAAAATCTTTTAGAGAATTTGAAGTGTTATAAAAGCACAGAATGGAGTGTAATACCTCAAAGAGACGTTGGTCTGCATCGTCAAATGGTTTTCCATCCAGTCTGTTCAGAACTTGAGCCACACCTGTTGTATAAAATCACTTTATGAGATTAGATTTAGTTTAGCTTGATGCTTATTGAAAGTTAACCTTCAATTTAGCTGGAAACTAAAGCACAAATGGACAACATGTGTTCACTATGGTTAGCTTAAGAGTAGCTAAATAAAATGAAAGCAACATGCATTTAGTTAATCTTATCAAACTTTTGCTCATAATGCTCCCATGGAAATAAAATTTTCATATCCAACTCCTGCCTTCATATTTCTTTTCTTTTTCCCTGATCAGAAGTAGAAATTTTTCAGCAAAGACTTAACATTTGATTATTAAAAGGTTGGATATTGTCATTCATTTCATTACCATTTTTAATTATACCAAACAGGTAAGAAGACCTGCCAAAATTTTCTCAGGGTTAAAGCGAAAATTTAAAGGAGGAGTTGATATTTTCTCAAAAGCATGATTGTTCCTCATGAAAGCAGCTTGCCATTTGTAATAAGCTGCAGAACATATGTGGCAAAAAAACATTAGAAAACTGAATGACTGCTTAGAGAATTACAGTCACCACATTAACTCCAAATGCTCCCCAATTAAAACCCCCACAGATCTACAAGCGGTTTTCATGTTCAGAACCATTTTTATTTTCTTTTTTCTCCATAGATGACCTCTGCTGCTGCATGGCTGAACAATGCAGTTTGTTCACCGGAGGCGATCCATGGAGGGGGTGTTGAATTTTGCTTAGAGCTTCACAAAACCAGAGCAAAGCCGCAACCAGCTCAGCACTGTGATAACCCGGGAGGAATTTCATCCGACGAAGGCTGAACATCTTCATACAGTGGCTGTTTATCATAGCAGGGCATGCAGGAAACAGGACTTTTCTATGGCTCAGCAAACAGGCTGGGAGCTCTATATGCTAGGAGCTACTGCACTTTGAAGAAAATTTCTTTATTCTATTGGCCCAGGATTCAGAAACAGAAAAATCTCTGATTAAAGTAGAGTTAATCAGGTATAGCACAATGACCACTCTGATCATTCTCATACATTGATTTCCACTTCTAATATGTTTGAATATTGATCTTACAAACTACCAGATCAAACTAACATCTGCTTTTCTATAAATATATTTAGCTGAGATTTAATTTAATAAACAAACCAAATTTAGTTTATCATTTGTTGATTGTAAGGAAAATGATGCTTTCTTTTACAAGTAAAATTTGGACATAAATTGTGGCATGCATTTGTGCCTCAGTCAGAACCCTATTTAACAATTTACACAGATCTTTCCCGGAGAAATTGTCTGGTGCGATCGTGCTGTTCACTAATATTCACTAACCATTAATCAGGTGACTTTTTATAGCAGTTAGTTGCACTTGATTAGAAGTATTTGAGTAAAGGGATGTGAATGTAGTTGCACATCTAAGTTATTTATTTTACATAAGTATGTCCTTCTTTTAATTCCACCTCAAAGTTATGCCACACTTTGTGTTGGTTTTTTAAATACAATCCCACAAAAATGTACTGAATGCAATGTGACAAAAAAGTAAAATTGGTTTTGAATGAATTTTAAAGGGTGTTGAATTTCTAATTATTTCTATTGCAAACAACTTCTGTGTAATAAAGGGCTACAATTTTTTGAAAAAGCAAAATTGCTTTTCACACTTATGGCAGTTTTTTAAGGACCCTAGAGGACTTTCACTTAATTAAAAAAAGTAAATCTTGAAAAAGCTATAACAGCCAAAGGTGCTGTTTTTACGGAAAATCTTGATGGAAATTATCTGACTAAAATGCTAAAGTTTAAAATTTGCCATTAAACACTATATTAACTCCCAAGGTTGCATTAAAACAAGAACATTAATTATGTAACTGAATGTATCCTTGACTGAAGAATTTCATGTCTGCTGCTTTGTTTGGGTAATGATTTTTCACTCAACATCCTCAGGTGCCGCCCACGCAATGCATTTTCTCTCTCCCCTCACTCTTCCCATTCATTTTCTTGTCTTTCCCTCTCCCCGCTCCAACGGATGCACTGACACCCACGCAGAGACGCACCCAGGTCTTAACCAGCCATCTGCAGCAGATCTGCTGATCACTTTGCACTCACATAAAACTAATGACTTCCCTGCGTCAGATCTCACCGGACCGAGAGGAGCTGCCGTCACCTGCTCAACGCAGCAATATTCCACCGCCAAAAAGCGGGCGAGGGATCAATGATTTATCAGTGTCATTGTGCTGTTAACCCGCGGCTGATTCACAAACACAAAGCATGCTGACAGAAGAAGGGAAACTCCTCCTCTACGTGCCGAGTGATGCTGCAGCACAGCATGCAGTCTCAGCTGAACACATGCAGGAGCTTCTCCCTCTTCCGCTGTTTGCTGAAAGCAGGAAAGTGCACGCATTGTGCTGGATACTGCATTTACAGTATATGAAGGTATTTAACTGTATAATAAGCAGAATGTTAGGCCAGAAACGTGTTATCTTTTTTACATCATCTTTGTCATCTGTACAATTTTCTGAGCGTCAGGAAAAATTTCAGGACTCAACAGGTTTGCTTTTATAAAATTATATAATTGAACAGCTTTAGGATTATGAGAAAGAAAAGTACAGTTTCTAGAGTCCAGATCCTGGGTTCCCCTCAAAAAGAAGCAAGTTAATCTTGGTAATACATTCAAACTGCTCCAATGCTCATTTCCTTACATTATTGTGTCAATATAATATAATCTGAAAAAAAGAGCAATTTGCAAGTACTGTATATCAAACCTTTAAAAGTGATACAGTGTTACTATGATAAAGATGAACTTACCAATAATTTGGTGGTTGCTATTCCATATGGGAACACAGAGAACAGAGCGAATGTGGAAGTCAGAGAACTGGTCTGCCTATAAAAAAAAGAAATTAAAAGAGAAAACATCTAAACTGTTTGGCTTTAATCATTAAGACAGACAAATTTTAAATGAACCCTAATAAACTTGAGACTTCTTTGGAAAACAACTTTCTTCTTTATCTTACTCTGGAGGGATTCAGAGAATCCATTTGTTTCCAATCCAAGACTCGATCAAGATTTGAAGCTTGAGACAAATCATGTAATAAAATCTTCAAAATACAAAACAGTGGAACGTTACGCATATGTTGTGTCATCTGTGTGCCTAAGAAGCTTTGTAAATTCTTCATTAAGGTTGCATAAAATCCTAAAAAGTTATAAGAGCTTTAATTCCAGTATGTTCATCCACTTCAGAAAACAATCCCTCATCTGATCCCAAAGCCTTGTGTTTTTATAAAGCAAATAGAAACAAAGCACCACAGGCCCTCTACCAAACTTAACCAAGCATGACATGATGTTCCACTTGTTCATTCTTTGTTTTTTGGTAATAAAACAGAGAAGGAAATTTCCTAAAATCGCTCTTATAGCAGCTTCTTGGCATCTAGAGGTCTAATGGTTGGACACTTGGAGATCCTGGATGCCACTATTTCAAAATAACTTTTTGGGCAACTTTGTGAGAGCAAACAACTAGATTTTCTGTTAAAAAAAAACAAAACAAAAAAAAAACTAAAGAGTTTTTCTACAGCTCTCTATCAATAGTCTTTAGAGATTTAACTTCACCTTCCTGATCCTCATCAATGTGCTCACGCTCAAGATAAACCTGGTTTTCACCCAGCCAGAATGACACATTTTAGTTTACTTTATACATAGGCAGGTAGCAGTGCTGTTACAAAGGCATGCACCATTCTTGCTTAAGGTTTAAGATGTCACACTGCAGCTGGTTATGAACCGGCTCACAATAGCAGTTTGAAACCGTGGTGATGGTTTGTACCTCAGCATCGAAGCGAGGATCCTGGTAGGCGTCGCTAATGTTCACAGGGAGACCTGTTGATGCCACCAGCTCTGCAATGCTGTTGTTGATGAGCCAGTCTGAGTAGGAAGATTTTTCCATGCTGTCTTTGAAACTTGGAAAATAGATTACAAAGACAAGAAGATAAGAACAACTTCTGGACCAAATTTAAACCTAAAGAAAATAATAAAGTAATAACCTGCCAAAAAATCTGACTGGATTACAAAATGAACCTTATTAATCCATTTGAACAGCAGATTTGTAATAGCAGCTTTTAATGTCTCTCTCTCTTGAACCGTCCTCCATGTTTGTTTGTATTTAATCAACCTCTCATACAGCAGATGTCTGTAAACTTCCTCAGTAGCTCATGAAGCAATGAACATTTAATGGTTCGACTGTCCTCTTTGTTGCGAGACAGCCCCAACACACTCCACCAAACAAACACCTGCATCTTCGAGGCTCACATCATTCATTCACATTAAATACGAAAGACCTTTATTTTTAAAACGAACAAACGTTCTGCACTGCCTATTTTATGTGTCAAGAATACACATAAATGATGCTGATATAAGGCACTTGATGCAACACTGTATAGATGGTGCTCACAATGCAGCACAGCATACATAAATGTTGGTATGATGCTGTGAGTGCACTCAACATGTGCAAGTAGCAAACAAAAGTCTTGAAACCAAAGTGATGTTTTACCTTTTAATAATTAAAACAAAAGAGTAACATACTAAAAAGAAACTTGTCTCTTGACTTTTTTGAAAAGCTAAACTGAAATGCAGTGAAGGTCAAAAGACTGTGCTGCTCCAAGATCCAGTAGCTTCTGAGCTGATTATCAGGAAAGTTTTCTTATGTCATTTCGATATCCAATCAGAAAAGAGCAATATTATGTATCATCAGTCACTGGTCAAAAATTAACTCTACTACAACATATAAACTATACCAACATAATAGGAATACATTAATCACTTTAAAATACTAAAGAACTGAAATTATAATAGAAAAAAAACAGCTACAACAGATGCAATAAGTCCTGTCTTCTTCGGGATGCATTAATCACATAGATGTCTGTTCCTTCTTTGGATCAAATCTCTTTAATTGCCACATATGGAAAGGTTTTCTTTATCCAGCAGTGATTCTTGACAAAGAGAATGAAAATATTTTTATTTGATGTTTTATTAGTTCACAGGAAAGCTAAATATTACAATCTCGCTGTTGTTCACTTGGTGGCGATTTATATGTGTATTTCCAAACAGGCTACTAGTTAAATGGTGGTTTCTAGAGTTTCTAAAAGTACATGTGGAGTTTTCACTTATCAGGCTCCTCTTTTGATGAACCAGTTAGTTTTTGTCCATTAGGTTGATATCCTGTCTACATTTGGTAGATTTGGTAATTTTCTGCCAGGATTTTTTCTGGGTTTTTTTTACAGATTTTTCTGTAAAAAGCAAGAAAGCCATAAAAAAATACTTCCATTTTTTTACTGATTCTTTTAAATCCAATGTAAATAAAAAAATGAAATAAATTGTTTCTCATTGTTGTCAGTGGAGTTGTCAGAACTCTCTCTCTTAAACGGCTCTGGTAAATACAGATGAAAGATCCCTAACAAAACAAATTGCTGCAAATTCCTTCAAACAAATACAGTACTTTAGACCGTGAATTTATGGAGATTTCTCACAGTTTCTCCCTTCCTTTAAAAATACCTAAAGAGTAGCCCAGCTTATCTAAATCTATTTCTAAAGCTCTGCTGCTATAGGTATAGGCTGCTGGAAGACATACTGACCACTGGTTAGTATCACTCTGGTCTTTTTAGTATTACTGGAAGTTCATTCATTATTACAATTACTGGTGTTATTATTTTTTTTCTTTCATTCTAATTGAGTGTTTACCTGAGCTGCAAATTAGTGTCTCCTTTTCACCCAATAGAAAGTGTTCAAGGAGTCAGCACAACTGTGTTTAGATGTGTTTCCTTCCTGGACAAAGGCACTGATGTAGCTAAGTAGCAATAAGTATCCTCTTTTTAACCCTTAGAAACTACCTCAGGCTTGTTTGTATAATGATAGGGTTTTTGGGGTTTTTTTTTGTTTGTTTGTTTTTTTATATATACTGGAAAGATAGACTCAGCTACTGTTTCCAATAATTGTATATTCTCTCTTGGTTTCGGATAACAAAATACTCCTGGATAAATGCTTATTTGTTGAGTTGTGTTTCTTTTACAGACATTGAGAAATCAAATCAAATCAAATCAAATTTTATTTGTATAGCACATTTCAGCATCAAGGCATTTCAAAGTGCTTTACATAA
>JAUZNJ010032990.1:0-13396 GCA_034780135.1 Jordanella pulchra
CCGTGTGTGTGTGTATAACATTTCTTACATTTACTTGAGAAATCAAGGTCAAGTTGAATATTTAAAGCATTTATTTCTTGTTCATTTTGGATGAATATGAATTACAGCTAATAAATACCCAATGTTTAGTTTCTCAAAAAAATGAAACCTTGCATTTGACCAATTAAATAGTTTTAGAGAAACATGAGCCTAATTAAAAGTTTTTCAATAAACTGTGTAGTATGTGCACTTAACACAACACAGTTTATTAATGTGATGCTGTCTGCGTTTTAATAGTGGCCTTTATTTTTTTTTTAGTAAGGCTAAAGGAAAAAAATCATAAGCCTTGAAAGTAGAGCAAAACAACAAAACTCCCTAGAAAACTGGAAACTTTGAGCTAGATCTCAAATAGCTTGAATGGTGTACCTCTACACTGATACTTCAGACTCTGGGAAACAGATTTCAAAATACTTTAAAATATACTTTCTTGAATCAAAGACTTTGAATTAAGCAATAGTCTAGCATCGCTTTTCTGTTTAACTTAATTATCTGACAGCATGGAATTAATTTCCACTGTTATGTTGATGATACTGAGCTATATCTGTCTATAAATCCTTATCAAACTAACACTGCATAGACTACAGGTGTCTTTAAGACTTAAAACCTGTGCAGAACCTTAAAAAGTGCAGAAGTTATTGCTTTTGGTCCAGAGTCTCTAAAAGATAAGCTGATTAGCCAGCCACCTTATTTGGATGGGACTAAATTAATCTCAGATAATAGAGTAAAAAATCTTGGTGTTATTGTTGATCAGGAACTGTTATTTAGATCACATATCAAAGAGGTTTCTAGAATATCCTTTCACATCCGGCATATTGCAAACATTTGAAATCCTATCCTGTCCAGTGGTGATGCTGAGAAACTAGTCCATGCATTTGTTACTTCAGCGTTGGACTATTGTAATGCTTTACTATCAGGAAGTCCACAAACTAGTTAAAAGCCTTCAGCTGATCCAAAAAGCTGCAGCCAGAGTCTATCTTAACCCCCCTCATTTGCTTCCTGTTAAATCCAGAATATAATTTAGAATTCTCCTTCTCAATTATAAAGCCTTAAATGCCCAAGCTCCTTCCAATATCAAAGATCCAATTGTTCCTTATGTCCCTAACAGAGCACTTCGGTCTCAATCTTACTAATGGTTCCTAGAATTTCTAAATGTAGAATGCGAGGCAGATCTTTTAGTTATCGCGCTTCTCTCCTGTGGAATCAACTACCAGTTTTAGTTCATGAGGGAGACACCCTTTTTACTTTTAAGGCTAGGCTTAAAATCTTCCTCTTTGATAAAGCTTACAGTTAAAAGCAGAGGGATGTTTGCTTAGTCGTTGGGTGAGTAGAGAGGTAGGGGGAGGTAGAGGGTTAAGAGCGTAATCTGGTGGGGGAGATTTTAGTCCAGACAGATGTTTCTCCTTGGCTCTACCTTGGCTTTTTATGGCTCTAGATTTCTTATACCTCATCTAAATAGTTAGGTTATCCTAAGCTATTTACTATATTTGTGCAGCTATATATGTAGGCTGCTGTATCACATAGGGACCACTATTCATCATTCTGCTTCATTCTATCTCTATTCTCCCATTCTGCAGTATTTGTTAAGTTCCTCTCATTACTTTATGCTATTTCTGCTTTCCCTGATCATAGTAGCTTCATCTGGCCTGTTCCTGTTCAGCTGTGACTTCATTCTGGAATGAAATATCAGCTGTGCTGCTGTCATTGACATCTCTGTTTAAAGATATTGGAGCTCTGCCTGTTTCTAGTTTAATCCTGTTTCTATAACTATGATTAGCAGAATTGGCTATAAGCTTGTCTCCCCAGCTGTATCTTTCCTGGACTGGACCACCTGTGGAAAAGTTACCTTTTGTATCTCTACTTCTATATCCATGAACTCCAGTTGGTCTCGGTAGATGGCCGCTCACACACTGAGCCTGGTTCTGCTGGAGGTTTCTTCCTGGTAAAAAGGGGTTTTCCTCTCCACTGTTGCTATTGCTGAAGAGTTAACAACAAGTGTGTTTGACAATCTATAAGGACACCTTGAAACTTAAAATCTAAACCAAAATGGAAAATCTGAAGGTAAAATGTGGTGCAGACATTGAGTGTTCTTTTTCTCATACATCTCCATCGTGATGCTTCCCTGCTTCCTGTGTCTGTGTTGTTGATTGATGCCTTTCACCCAAACGGCATTTAGCTCCTAAAATATCTCCAACCCAATGGGAGGGAAGAGTAGAGCAGGGGTAGCATTTCAAAGATCAACATAGGTTCAGAAAATAAACGGCTAAAGGTCTATAGAGCAGTTCAAGGACCAGAGACGAGCTAACATAATATTTACAGACCTCACACTCTGTTCTGCTGGCGGCGTTATTGCTTTTTCTCACTGCAGGGAATGGGATTGGGTATAGAGACAGAGGAATGTGGGACATCTGAGAGATTTGTTCAGAGACATGTGGATAGGCTGAATCAGCTTGACGTAAACTTTCCTTCTGATGTGGTTTGCCAACACTGTAGAAACTGCACAGGAGGAGTCAAAATTCAAAAAGACCTGAAAAAAGTGGTGAAAACTGATGATTCTGTCTTTAGCCAAAGAGACATTTTTTTATTGCTGCTTTAAATTTGAACAGCGGATTATAAAGGGAGGACATGAGCTAATCCTACAGTTGGGTCTGTGTTCCTTTAGAGGAAATAGTTTGACCAGAAAGGATACGGTATATGGTATGCTCATTTTAAACATGTGCAAGATAAATACATATTTATATATCGCCAACGTATGCTGATGGAAAAATTTGATGTTCTCAAACACTATTTGGGATGAGTCTGTGATTTTTCTATTTGGGTGTTGATCATTTCTCCCCTTCACAATTTTGAACATTCATCTGCTTTGGAAGAGAAGTAAACAATGGGACTTCTTATACCAAATTATGCATAAATGTCCACTTTGGAGAAACCAAACAAAACAGTGGTTTAAGTGTTCTTTTCCAAACTGCTCATAATCTCCAGCAAGGAAGTGTGATAATCTGTTAAGATATATTAACTACCAGCAGGACAATGCTCATAGTTATTTCAGTATTTCAGGGTAATCTTTCCAAAGAGTTGAAGATCCAAAAGGGAAATCTAAAACTAAATCAAAAGAAAATATTTTTTTTATGGTTTCCTTCTTTTCTTCTATAAACCATTGTATTCTGTTGTCAGATTATCTAACTTACCTGCTCAAATCATGGGAATGTACACTTATTCTAAAGAAAACTTACTTAAATTTGAATTTTTCCAGTAAAGGTTGGAGTCATACATATAGCTTATGAATATAGTGCTCCTCTAAACTGTGTAAGGCGGATAAAAATACAATGGCAGTTAAGATGGAAAACTTTGAATGTCATATTGTCTATGTAACCCTACAAATGAAAAAGTATTAAACTAAAAGCAGTTATCAAAGCAACAGGGAAATTTCTACATCTGAAGGAAATACAAGCAGACCAGATCCATACTAAGAGCAGCTGTAACAAAAAAAATTTCAAGGGATGGACTTTAATTGAAGTATATGTAAGTTTAGAAAAAGTTGAAGTTTAATAGCAAATTGACCAGAAAGATACATGATAGCAACAAGGTATTATATACTTTCAGGAGACCTGGTTTAAAATGTATTTAGATTTCAACTGGACAAGACAAAAGTGATGACAATAGTTTTTATTATAGTTCTTTTTTTCATTTTTTTTTTTAAATGTGCCTTTTGATGTTTAATGATGTCCTCTGAATGTCCAGAGGACTTTTTTTTCTTTTTATTAAACCTCTCTATAAAATGATGCCCTAGAATCAGATCAATATTCAACTATAATATATCTGAATTTCAAATTTCTTTTCCTGGTGTCAGGGAGCAGGGATATGGGCTCTCTTTCTCTCCACCAGAGGGGGCTATTAAGAGTTTTCTACTGAGACCAAACCCACTGGTTGAGCGCATCTGTACCCCGTTAAGTTCATCACACTGAGGATAAAAGGAGAGGATGGCCTCTCATTTAACACCTGGTTATGCTACCAACATGGTATCCCAAACTGCTCCCCTGAAAACCCTCCTTAAACTATGAATCTTTGAGTTATCAGTTTACCTGAACTAATCTTATGAAACTCTGTCCTAAGGATCTCTCCTTGTATAATTTGGAACCGGTTAATGTGAAATCTCTGATGCTAGTGATGGTGAGATGAAACCTCATGACTCATTGAAGCCTTTATCTAAACTGCTTCAAAGATTTACTCATTTCATGAAGGTTCATCTGCTTATCACACCACCGAACGGTGCATCGCACAACTATAGTTAACGATATAATCTATGATGTTTGCTATTGTTTTTCTTGTTCTTGTTTTTCATTTAAATCTTTTTAAAATGGTTCATGATTTATGTGTATAATACAATATTTTAAAAGGTTTTGATTTTAGAAAATTGTCTTGGAAAAGAACAACATTTAAAGGTACACTGTATATTTTTCGGCATTTTAGGGACATAAGCTAAAGCGGACAATGAAAATACTTGTGCAACTTGGGCAATAATTAGCAAAATGAAAGGTCTTAGTCATTTTTATTCAAATTGTATTTTTCAGTTTTTAATCTGGTTTGAAGTTATGTGTCCAATCTTTTGGTTAAAATAACCAATCTAATTTGGTACTGTTTTTAACAAATCTATATTAGAAAAAGAGAAAACAAATAAAAATACTTTTGACCAAAATACTACAATAACAACTTTCAAAAGCCAAAGATTGGGCTTGAGCCAATAACCCTTTGTTTGAAATATATACTCTTCAGCTGACCCCACTGTCTCAAGAAACTGGTTAACATGTATTTAGAATTTTATACTACTTAATACTAACAAATGCAAATGTTTTCAATGGCTTGGTCAGTTACTTCCTATTGTATTGTTTGATAAAACCTAAATTGCTTTGACCAACTAGATTGGTTGCTTTCCCAACCAATCTATTCTTAGAGTTTATTCAAACTATATCTAAAGACTTAACTGATCGCAACTCTCCTGCAAATTCCCACATCTTGACTGAATACTGAGGCTGTTTAAATGCAGGCTATCTGAACCACTTCTCGAAGCAGTCACATTATATGATGGTAGCGAGGCTTAAGACATCATCAATATCGGCTCCTCCCCTACATGAAGCAAGCTTCGATATGCGCTTTGCAGAAAACCCCCCTTCACTACTCAAAACACACCTTGAAGCCTCCGTTCATCTCATAACATCACTATCTGACACCATCTGACCTTTTAGCTTTCCCTTTGCTTGAGCTTTGGATCTCTCCCACGACTGGTGATCTGATCACCTCTTGTCTTCTCCTGCTGGTCTACGAACGCTGTCTGACCCTCCACCAACTGGCTCTGCTTCTGGATCCCTCCCAAACTGTTCTGAGCCTGCCCCAGACCCACAAGTTAACATCAACTCTAGTAAGTCATCTGTCCACTAAACTTTCCATGTATCAAAACTATAATTTTCCATTTCTTTGCATCCATTTCAATGCTTTTCTCCTGTTTTCATCTCAGCTTATTAGGACGAAGGACTCTTATATTTACCTTGCGGTTGTTCAATAAACCTTTTTAAGATTAACCTGCCTCCTGAGAGTCTTTGCATGTGAACCAGATCGTTACCTAAAACCATGAAATGTGTAAAACATTTAGGCAAACATCTCTTTAAGATAAAGGTTAGATGGAAAAAAGAAAACCTTTCAGATCATGTCAGTTCAAGCTTTTTTAGAACATAAATATGTGTTCAAATGTTTGTGGATGCATCTACAGATTTGAATGATGGAACCATGGTTTCCTTTATCTATTCCAGAATTCAATCTCAAAACGGGTAAGAAAAAAATTATTGATGGAGAGAGGATGAGAATACTTTTAGCTTTAGGATGGATGGAGGAAATTAAGTGTATTTTGTTCTCATTGTAGTTCATCATCGTATTCATTGAAAAATAATCATGCAGACCGGTTCTTTGATTAGAAATTTTAGATTTTTTTAATATTTGAGCTAAAGGGTTTATTTTTATCTTTTTTACATGGATATCATCACATATAGGAATAAAATGAAATAAGCTGCCAGATAAATATGAAATATGAAAAATCAGGCAAAAAACAATCATTTTGATATATTGCAGTCAAAGAGTAAAGGAGAAATTAAATCAGCTTTTTTTTAACTTATTTTTGCTCAGTTTATAAATCTGTGTACTATATATTCATCATACCTTGAGTAAAACCATGTTGTATTACTTCTGTTTCTTGGGTAAAATGTCTGACAACTCTATCCATTGTTTAGTAATTTTACTCAATGAAGAAAAAGCTTGTTCTCAAACAAAAATACACATGAGAGAGTAGAATGTCCTACTTTGAATTTTTTAAAGTTAGTATATTAACTAAAAGTTGACCACAAAAATACAGCTAATAACTATTCAAAACAATATAGTAGAAGTAAAGAGGACTGATAAATAATTCATGGTCTTATATGAATTAGTTTTAAGGTTTTATTAGGGATAGTTTTTCTCTGCAGTCATCTAGGAGTCATCTGCATATTTAAAGATAAAGAACAAATGCTTAACCCATTTGATGTATATACTATGTTGAGTCATAGGTTAATTTGAACAGCACAATGTATAAATATGTGCATCACTTTATTAGGAAGGACCTCATGGAAATCTAGTCTGTTTGCGATTTATTTGGATTTTATGCTCATTCACTTTCCTGTTTGTTCATTGTGTTCAGCGTAGATTGACCCTGAACTGGTTTCAATGCCTATTAGTTTTAGCCCCCCTCAGTGCACATTGGTCCCTGCCTGGCCACCCCTAGGAAATTTTTCTGAAACCACCACCGCCGGAGATGGAAGCAGAAGCCCAGCTGAGGAAAAGGTAAAATAAAAAGAAAGCATTTTTTGTATTAAAATAATAAATAATATGCTAAAAACATTTACTATTGTTTGTTCTACTGTGCATCTAACGATGTAAGATTCCTGGTTATTGTCAGGTGACTTTCCCTCTTACATTCCATCTGTAGAAATGTTTGTGTTGGGGATGCGAATCTTCCTATCCTCACAACCTTGGACCGGTTGTGAAGTTTTGGACAACACCAGCAAACTTCACAATATTGTTTGATATGTAAACAACGTCATTGATTACATTTCTTTTCTTTTTTTGTATGGCACAAGTGGCTTTTTTCTTCAGACAGTAGGCTGACAGGAAAGGGGGTATAAGAGAGGGGGAGAGACATTAGGGAAAGAACCACATGCCGGATTTGAACCTAGATCGCCCACGTCAAGGACTAAGGCGTCCGTATATAGATCATACGCGCTAACTACTGCGCCACCTGCACCCCCGTTGATCACATTTCTAATAATGATAGGATCAATTAGAGAAAAGGTCCACGATCTAACATCCTCCTCTGAGGTTGTTTTTCATTTAGATGCTTTCTGTCTGTCTTTATTTTCACACTTAAAGGTCCCCTATTATGCAAAAAGCCAAAATCCGATCTTCTATTTTATTTCCCTGTTTGTACGTTTGTTTCAAAAACTGTTTACCAAAGTCACATCATTCTTGGTAGGAGCTCTGTGTGCAGGCTTGGATTTATGTTGACTAGATGTTTTTTTAATTAAGTCAGATTTCTATAACCCCACTACTAATGCTCAGAGACATTTTAAAGAGTTATTGATTGGTGCTAAGCACTGTTTATTAAATTGTTAAGCGTCAATCCTTTTTTTCTTTGTGACAAAAAAAAAAAACTTTAAGACCAGGATTGGGTTCAGCGTTGAGCGCAATGCATCACACATATTGATACACTGGAAACTTTTCAGACAGAAATCTCCACATTTTTTAAATTTGCAAATTTTTTTCTGCTCTTAAAGTCCTGTTTGTTCTTTTTCTGAACTGGCTGCTGTTTTCTTCCTTTCTTGATTAAGTATTTCTAATTTCTTAGTAGTGTTTCATTTTTATTTACTGCACTGTTTTTATTTTCTGCAGGCCATGAGGAACATAAAAAGCTAGGTGTTGTCGCCAATAAAAGTTAAATATAATTAGGGCAAGGCAACTATTCAATACCAATTTATATTTCTTTTTATATTTCCTTTTTTTTCAATAAAATTGATGTGATATTTTAAACCAATTTCCATTATTTCAATATACACTGGAGTCTAGAAAACAAGTTGTGGCATATGATAAAAAGTGTATTTGATAAGCTGTTTAGGCATACATTTTTATAATTCAATAGATGAAATACACCTGAAAGAAGAAGAGGTGAAAGGAACTTAAGTTGTGCTGTTTTCAAACAATGTTTGTTTTATAGTTTATCAGTATAGAATTTGTGTTGTAAGTAACAAACTTAATAATAGTTACCCAAAAAAATCCATCATCGATTACCATGATAAAGATTTTTTATTCTTGGATACAAGGACAATAACTTATTGTTTTCAGCTGCTGGAGGTGTATTGTGCTTTAAATAGAGGAGAGTGCTATCTGGAAAAGGTTCACTATTTATCTCATCTCCAATGAGGGTGGTGGAAGTTTCAAGGCTGTGTCGAGTTGTTCTGTCAGAAATTGGAGAACAAACTGGAGAGAACAGTTCAAGGCATCACAGCTGTCTGCACATCGGAGAACTTTCAGAAAAACCTTTCAACTTTGCATGGCCCAGAAAGGGGCACGTTTTTGGCTTAAAATGTGTTTTTTTTTTTTTTGTTCTTATAAAATAAAAAAAAATAAAAAAGAAAGACTCAGGTTTGTGCCGAGTGAGTGTGTTTTGGGGTGATTGTGATCTTGAAAAGGTGAGTTCCTATGCACTGTACATGCTGTGCAAATAAAACAGTCTCCCTCAATGTATTGGAAACTGTTAATGAACCCCTTTGGACCAGCAGATTAAAAAGTCATGGATATCCTCGTTAAGACAAGGCCTCATCTGCCCTTTTAGATTTAATTCTAGATCAGAGGACCAAAAAAATGTCTGATCAGGTAAGGGTCATTTCTGCTTTATTACTAAACAGCAAGTTTTAGCTTAGTTAGCTCTCATATTTAGTGGAGCTCCTTCCATCTTAATGCAGCACTTTGAGTCACATGACTAATTCAATGACTGATCTGACCCTGACCTGCAAGTTTTTGAGCTGCAGGCATAGATTATTGATACACTCCAAATTATATACTGGCCTAAATGTTCATTTAATATATCTTCAGGAAAGCTAATGCTTGAGTAAAAGGTTTTACTGTTGCTTTAAAAGATGCAATAGGTAACATAATTATGTAAAGTTTCATTTTCTACATATTTCATAAAAATGTGTCTTTGTACTAACAATATAGAATGAAATAAATGTGGAAACAATCAGGCTCACCTGGCTTTCACAGTGGTCCTACTGCCATTTGTAGAAGCACACTACTTTTGGTCAGAACTATCCAATCTGAGCTAGGAGGAATATCTTGCCAGTGTCAGTGATGATCATGTGCTTGATGCTCACATTAGTAAAACTTGACATTTCAAAACTATTGCTGAATACTGCAGTGGCAATACAGGCTGTGATTCACAAAGAATTTTTTTTCTCTTTTTTCATATCACCATTGCTCTAACAGCTAAATATTCTTGATCAGCCAGATTTTATTAAGTGGGGGCATGTAGATGAGAGAAAATAGACATAATTAAAAATATATTATCATACAAAAAGGTTTTAATGCATGTTACTTAGAATATTATAACCTACAATGTATTGTGTAACTCACAGAAACAACTGCAGTAGAAGACTGTGACATATTTTGTATAGCTTTAATATAAAGGTTACTTTTATACACAACCATCTGCTGAAGCATTGCCACAGATCATGTTCATCCTGTTTTAGTAAAGAAGTGGCTGTGGCTTTTTTCAGAAATATAATGTGATGTTTAACAAGACAAAAACAATTTTGGAAAGATTTAAGGATAATTTTAAGCTTGAGGTGTTGATTTGATTTTCTCGTTCCCAAGTCCCTAATCCAGTCATTGATGACATGTTCTGTACATAGAGACCCAATCTCACAACATATAGGATGTCAATGATTTGCAGCTCGCATCTTGTTGGCAAATACAGTACAACTTCATGGGTCTAGTTAAACACATACATCAGTGGGGTGGTTACAACGGTTAGCCTTCAGGTAGAGCTTTGTGTATAAAATAATTTCTTTGCTTTTCTTCTAAAAATAATAATGCTTAATCTACAGAACAGGTTGATTGTCTGCTCCATTCTATTATTAGAGTATCATGCTGAATGTTCTATAAAATAAAAATCGCCACCTTATAAAGTAGATACTAAAAGATATATTTAGTTTTACAGAAGTTGTCTTTGGCTCTAAAATAAACCCTTCTTCTGCCTTCAATTTTCTTCACATTAAGGAAAAAAAAAGTGAGCCCAGATCTCTGAGGCTTACTTGTTCACCACAGCAGCACCACTCTGGCTCTCACACCTTTCAGCAAAGCCGTTTACATCGCTTACCCTGCTCTCCCGCCTGTCTTTGTGGAAATTCTATCTGGGCTGACTGCAGGATTGCAGAAAGTTCAACAAACATCCCGACAAGAGAGCAGCAAAGATCTTGTGTGTTCCTGCCTTAAAAACAACCCTCGAAGACTGGATTACACTCTGGCAGGGGAAAATGGAGTTTTATCTTCGGGACAACAGTGAAGCAGGGATGTGAACATGATCCATGTGCCAGGATAAATAACCCCAACACACGGGCCCTACAGGAAGAGCGACTGCAGAGGCAACTGGGAAAGACAGATGTTGGTTTTTGCTGAAGCAGCTATTGATACACTGGCACTTTGTCTTTAATTCCAGAATGGAGACATGGAAGTTATAAACGGCATGCAGATGCTCGGTGCTGGGCTAGAGGCCAGTCCAAATACAGATGTCAGTCCCACAGAGTGATCCATTTAGCTGCAAACACAGTTAGAAAGCTGTTTCTACAGCTAGCCTGACCCCAAAACTCCTGCAGTTATCCTTCAGCTGATTTAGTTTGGTTCATAACCAAAGGAAGGGGAATGTGCTAAATATTGAATTTTTTTCAGAAACAGTGATTCTCACCCCTACAGCCACACCACAGATAATGATTCATGGTGCTTAAGAGCACCTGATCAAGATTTATAAATCAAGTTTGCATAACTTCTTTGCTATAATCTATCAGCCAGACAAAGCAGAGGGAAGCAATAAAATCCAAGGCTGCCGGAGAGCAGGCAGAGATTTATCTGCTGCTCCGAGGTTTACTTAAACAAGCTGCCCGAACACCACAGCTATAACAGATTATTAAGAGCTGAGTTTTTATTCAAAGAAAACTTTACAAGCTGCTCTGTAGCGAATGGAAGCTACCAACAGACGAAAAGAATCAATAGTCAGTTAAACAATATAACTGGGTCTGGTTGTTTTACTCTGGTTTCTGACTCCTTTACTGACAGCATTAGGGACCTGCTGTATAAACTGGAGCTAATATCTTCCTTAGGATTCATTAATTTAAACCCTCTGACAGATAAGCAGCAAATTTACTTGAAAGTGAAAAGAAAATCAGTATTCAGTGTGTAACACAAATCATTTTTATTTGAATATTTTACATTAAAAAAGGACTCTAGATATTGTAAGCACTTGACAGGTTTCGCTGCAGGGTTAAAACTAGAAAAAAATCTTCAAAATAAAATCAAAATCAAAAAAAGAATCACTATATTCTGCTTTATGTTCTATAAAAAGATGACTTTAAAGATCATCTATAGCACAGACAGCAGCAGATGAACAGGAGAGGTCTGACCTCGCTTTGCTCAGGTGGATTGCTGACTAATGGTTTTATTATCTTTGAACGAGTATAGAGGAGGTGAGGATGAGTAATGTGCTCCATAAACAGAGGGGCCAGGGTGGAGAGCTTTGTCCTGAGACTGTTTTGTCCTGAATCTGTTACATGTATTGCATGATTTGTTAAGAGAAGCTTGGTGTGGCTGTATAACTAGCAAGAAGTGAGAATGGTGAAAACAGAGGTGGTTCAAAACACAGAATGCAGATCGCTCGCAGCTTTGAGTCAGTTTTATTTATATACAACTTATATGTTTTCTTATTTAACCAAAATACAATGAATTTTAGAGATCTGAAACATTTTAGGTTGTTTTTTTCTATTCCATAAAGAATTTGGTGGGGGAATGATTGTCAGGATTCAATTACCAAGGTAAAACCAATCTTCTCTTTAACAGAATATTCAGTTTGTTTCCAATGAATGTTCAGCCCCACTAGATCTTTCTCTGATCATCTTTACAATGAAGCCACTGGGTGTGTAATCTTAGCTTTTTACAGATAATGGTTTTGTGATGTTTCAAGCTCTGCTCTTTGGAAAGCAGCAAACCATCCCACAGTTAAGACAATGGTCAACTCCTGTAAATCTGAGGAGACACTCCGCTGAGTGAAACTCTCTGTCTCAAAAGGAGTTCAAGTGTCTGGATAACTTTGCGGAAGGTTAGTATTTCCATGGGGGCTTTCCGTAGCAATCAGGCCTTTGGTCAAATATACTGAGGTGAAGAAGTAGTTGAGCAGACAAGGACATTCACTTATTGATCGTTATCAAAATAGAGATACTGAAAAGAGCTTCATCTGCTTAAGAGATAGCTGCATGATCTAGGATCTAAGATGAGAGCTGTCCTCAACTTAAGTGGTAATCTAAGGAAGAGGCTTCCCTGAGGAGAGCCTTCAAAGACACATGCCGTTACAAGGACAGACACAAAACTCTCTGGAGGGACTATGCAATCCCTGGCCAGTTCATCCCGATACACCTGCCTGATTGCTTCTTAAAGGTCCAGTGTGTAATAATTACAGGGATTTACTACCAGAAATGTTCTATATTATTATTCATCATCATCTACCAACTGAAAGTCTTGATCGTCATACTTGCTATTCATAATTATTTAAGAGTGGGTCGCGTTTGTATGGAGGCAGACATCTTTGCACCACCACAGCACAGAGCTGACAAACTAGTGAGTGTAGAAATCGATTTATGCTCCAATGTGACTGCAACAAGTTAGGCCTGTATAAGTCTATATCCTACATAGACTAATAAAAAATGATCTATTTGAGCAAACAACATCATCAATTAACAACATAGGTGATGTGGACGATGTGGAAGTCATTTTATACCATGACTGCTTCCATATTGATGCAGTGAGGAGGAGTGGTTCATGTCAGTCTGACCATTAGATGTCGCCGAAAATCACACACTGTAGCTTCAGCACAAATATGCCAATTAGAAAACAGTGCATCTAGAGATCCTGATATGTTGAACAAAGCTTACTGAAGTTTAGCCTAGCACAGTGTTTTTCAACCCTGGTCCTCAAGGCACACTGCCCTGCATGTTTTAGATGCTTCCCTGCTTAAACACACCTG
>JAUZNJ010032991.1:0-13396 GCA_034780135.1 Jordanella pulchra
GAACAGAATCAAATATGATCAATTTCTATGATAATGCTAATGTTAGTAGGCTTTGTTAGAGTTTGAATTCACACTAGAAAATAAGTCTGTTCGTTTAATCAAGCATTAATGTTTTACTTGCTCTCTACCTGATATTTACTTTCGCCAGGTGAGATAACCTGGTGCTATTTATATTCGACATTCATGCTTTGAGATTGAACTTTGTGCTGCATAGATCACATGATTGTTTCTAAAAATCCTACTACTTTGTTTGTTACTCATATCACTATCAATGAGCTCCAGCTTTCAACATTATTTAAAGAAATAAACTACATTAAAAAATGAAACAGAGGGTTTGTGTATGATTAATTCCTGCAGTGAAACCGTTTGGATACACTGGAGATATGTACATTTTAACCAAATGTTCTTTAATTGTGTTTAATGTTTTTAAGTATTAATATTAGACCTTATCTACTTAATCTATTTTTAAGTTATAAACTAACTGGGGTTGAATCATTTTCCCCAAAAGATAAAAGATTTTTTCTACTAAAACTGCAGTTTTATTTTGATATTCCTTTGCATTAAGCACAAGCATGTAAATGTTTCCCTCCAAAATGGCATTACTTTAATGACCTTTAATGCTTGCTCTTTTTAAGTACAGCCGCAGCACTTTACTGTTGTGTGGAAAAGGGCTTAGATATACTCAGATCTTCATGCTAGCTGCAACTATTTATCCCCTTCTGTGTGGCAACTAACCCAGGTTAAGCGCATTACCGCCACCTAAAGTGCAGGAGTGAAAAAAATCATTGTCTTACTCTTGTTAAATGTGTCACCAAAACTGAGTACTTCTGCAGTATGAAAATTGCATTTTGTGATATTGCAATTATATTGCAAATTTTACTCAGTAATATGAAACCAATTGCTCAATCCTGTTTTATAGAATCAACTTAAGTCTGTTAAAAGACTTAACTAAAATAATTACTCGTCGGGTTTTTTATAACCCAGCAGTTCTTACAGTGTAAGGTATGAATGGAAGAACCTCCTCCTACAGGATCTGTGTCAACTTAAAAAAAATGCTGTTATTTAAAGTGCTTACAGCTCTTATTCTGCTTTTCTCCATGCTACTATTGAAAAAAGGGCTACATACACATGCTATTTAAAAATTCCTAACCTTCTTTTTTATTGTTTCTTTTAAATGTATAAATAAAAAATAAAAGCTTGACTACCCTTGTTTTTAAATCTGACATCTGAAGAATTTCTTGCAGGTGCACAGCGCCTCCTGGATGCCAGCAGGCCTTTCAGGTCTTTATTTACGTAAACCCTGTCAGGGGAGCTGGAGCCGAAACATTGCACTAGCTTGGTTCACTACAGCAGATTATTCTACATTCTCAAAAGTTTCACCAAACTACCAACATGAGCATTTCTTTTACTTTAATATTGGTTTCTGTCGTGTTCTGCCAGACATTTCTGTGTTTTCATAGGACATAAAACAAAGAAAATAAAAGAAGCAAAGAGAAATAAAAGGACAAGGATGTTGAAGTCCTTTGTTATTCTAAATCTGCCTTCCTGAGTTTTTCAGCCTGGTGTCTTGTTGAACTTAGTAACCAAAAGCAAAAAAAGAAAAAACAGGGAGAAAAGTAAATGCTAAAACTTTGTTGAGCTAGAACAAAACTTTTGAATCTACCAGGTTCTCTGTTTAACGTTTTCTCTGGTTCAAGCATGGAATGTGAGTGTGATTGTGTAAAATTGATCTGGTCCTCACTTAACACGATACTATTGGCTCTGTCTTCAGTCTTCTTTAATCCAAATATCAAACAACAGCTTTTATCTTGTCTTTCATTCAATTGTCCCAAAGAAGGGGCTTGCTGCACACCTTTGGCCAGCTGAGGGGGCTTCACTGACTGATAATAAAGTGGGATATTCTGGAAGAACGGTTGCTGGCCCATTAGTGCACAAGGAAAGCCTGGGTGAGGGTAGGACTCCAGAACCACAGTAAAACAAGTGCTACAGTTAATAAGAAAACAATTAAAACAAAATCTGAGTCCATTATTTGTAATCGCTACTCTGTTTCTGTTATTTCTTCTTCTTTTGCTCATCTCCTCATCAGATATACGGGTCATGCATCATCCCAGTCCTCGACCCTGTTTTTGTTAGGCACGTTTTACCCAAAACATCTTCTACAGTGTTGTGTCAAAAAGTGATGTGCTGGCTACCGTACAAAGAGTTTGGTTAGGAAAAAATCAAACCTTTTCAAAGGATGGTCAAGATTCCTGGTTTAAGAGGAGGTTCAAATCCATAATCTCATTCTGAAACTTCCTCTTTTTCTCCTGAGGTCTCTGATTGTGGAAGGACTTCCTCTTCCTCCGCTGCCTCTTCCTCTTCATCGGGGTCATCGACTGACTCCTCCTCTTTGCTTGCCTGCTCCTCCTCCTCCTCGCGGATTGCTGTGATTGAATCCACAGGGTTGCCTAAGCAGTTGGTATTTTCTTCTTGGGTCTCCTCTGAGGCTTCACTTGCAATTACACGTTTCCACATTTCATGATTTTCCAGAAGATGTTGCGTGATCTGACAAAAGACCTTCCTTCTGTGCAGTTTTTTGGTTTCCTGACACTCTATAAAAACAAAAGGAGATAGGGGTTAAAAAAAAATCATGACTTACATACCCTCAACAAAATCACTTGCTATCTCAGTCATTAGATTTAATAACGACATACAATCAGACTAAACGTAAGATTGAATAAGTTATGCTTATTTGTTTATATGTGACAAGAGAAATCCTGGTACTTTGTTGCTACCTGCCTTGTTTGTAGGCAGAATCGCTTTAGAAATGGCTGAGAGAATTTGACTGCCCAGGATTATTATATGTACATTTATTATGGGTTTTATTTAATCTCCTTTATACAAAGCTTGAAATAGTTATTGATTAATGTTGTAGTTTTTCTTACATTATAAAAATCTGAATATTTAAAGGACCACAAAAGAAGGAGCTGAGTGCTGAATGTTTGTGAGTTTTGCATTTAAAAAGCTAATAAAAACAACATTGACCACATGGATCAGCCATTGAAAATGGCAACAATTCCTTTTAGATCAATTTAAACTTTGTAAAATCAAACAAACAGTATAAATCCTTTTGTTAAACTATTCTGTTCCAATTTTAGTATGTCTCTGCTAAGGTGATCTTAGCTGCATCATGTTAAACCTCCAAATGATACACTCTGGTATATTGAAAACTTTAAGCATTAGTTGCATTGGCACACTTTTGAATATCATCAAAAACGCCCAAATAATCCTTTTTAATAATGATAATAATCTGCAAGCTAGGAGGGACATGTGCTTGTGTTGTAATCAAATACTCCACTAGACGTCAGAGCCTTGGTTTTCACATGCAGAGTTTGACTTTTTTTTTTTTTACATATCTGTTAAATTGTTAACAATTGTCTATGTGATAGTAAAATACTACAGGGAGTTTGTCTGCTTTGGTCGACATGTTTCTGTTCTCTGCCTCATAGATCCTGACAGTATCTAGTTTGTGGCTCCATTTTTCTGTTTCACATTGTTCAAGAGAATCAATATATTTTGGTTTCATCTGTCTGGAAGCCATGTTGATTATGGCGACCTAACACTTTACTTGCCTAGTACTTAAGTACTTGAGTATTCTACCCACCTCTGGTCAAGTCCTTCAGAGCCTGAATAATAACCTGATTATTTGACTCAGGTGTGCTGATATAGAAAGATAGGATTTTGGTGCATTTCTGAGAAAACTGCAGCTTAGGTCTACGTCAAAATAATAAAACACACATTTTCAGCACTTTTTTCTATATGAAAATATGTGTCTTATAGAAAGTGGATCGGTATCCCAGAATGAGAAAATTTCAATTTAAAATGTTATCAAACCCAATGTAAAGTTGTCGATGCAGTATAAAGTAAATGTTATGAAAGAACACTCGGAGAAAAAGAAGCAAATAATCCAAAAACAACAAAAAAAAGCCAAATTACAGATTAAAAAGACACTCAGAAACTACAACCTTACCTTCTGTAGACAACCTGTATGGTCTGATAAAACAAAAAAATTACATTTTTGTTCAAAATGATCATTTATAATTTTGACATCACCATCCAAACTGTAAAGTACAGTGATGGCAGCTGTGTTGGATATTCGCTGTAGAAGGGACTAGTGCCCTTTTTAACACAACATCTTAGGACAGGAAGTTAGCAAGACAAGGATTGCAAGCATCATGGTAAAACAGATACAAAATACGTTAAGGATATCTTTGAGAAACTATCTCAAAGTCCAGATCTTAGCCCCATAGAAATGTGTGTTTGAGTGTGATGACATAGAAACCTGACTAAGTTACAGGGGTTTTCTCAGAAATGCGTCAAAACTCCAGCAAACAATTTTAAGAAGCTCGTGGAATAATCGAAGAGGCAAAACATTTTTGAAGGGCATATTGTCAGATACTAAAGACATGTATAGCCATTTCTAAATTTGAAGAAAGAAAATCGTTAATTGTTATTTCTGCAAAAGGGAAAAAATAAGAATATTTCTAGTTATCATAACTGACCTAAACTTAAGATGTAAAATTTATTGTTTTTGATTGAAGCAGTTAAAGATTTAAGATTCATTTACAGCTTTTGTGCTTTTTAGTCTCTGATATTCAGGTTTTAACACCTATTATATTTTAAGGGTATATCTAGTATATACATGCTTTTTTTGCTAATGAAATATTTAAACCTAGTTTTTCCATCCTTTTAATTTTTCAAGGAACCATGAATCGTAGCACAAACTACAGTGGTTAAACTAGTCCCAACTTTTTCTTCGTGGTTCCTACAGAACAACCAAACTGGGAGTCATTTTTGTTATGCTTACTGCACCTGTCAGCAATGATAACAGCCTGAAAACCCAAACCTGAAGCTTTGAAATCTTTCCAGAACATATTGAAGGATGTTGACCTTAATTGATATTAAAACCATTTTAAGTTTTCCATGGTCCACAAATGTTATTGCTAAATGAGAGAATTGTATCCAACTACTTATTAGGAGGCAGACATATGGGAGGCACTGGAACCTGTTGAGGCTTCCTCATCTGCTGTGTCCTCCTCCTCTGTATCTTGTCCTTCCTTTTCTGCATCTAGCTCAACTGCCTCTTCAGACAGGTCCACCCAGCGTCCTGGCATCAGAGCAGCAGAGTCGTAGGAGGAGCACAGTGGTCCCACTATGTGGGAGATGAAGGACTGTTGTAGTTTGGCGAGCTGGGGGGCGGAGCGGTCCATGAATGGGCTGATAGGAAGGCCTAAAGTGGCCTCTTCATCACCCTGGAGGGGGGGATTTACAAAATGGTGTAAAAGGGAAAGAAAGGACAAGATATTAAAGTCATGAATAACAACAAATTTACATAATTGTTAACAGTATTTAGAGCCAAGATCACTTAATCGACATAATCCTTTGAAGTTATTTTAAAGTTTAGTATAACACGCGGCACAGTCATAACAATCCATTCTCACTAAAATAAAAACAATTATTTATGGCAAATCTTTTACTGACTGTGACAAGCTTTCATCTGAACTAAAACCTACAAATTATGTTTGGTTTTTTTTTTCCCTTTTGTGTAAAACAATGCAAGAATGCATATCAGAATATTAAAAAGCAGAACAGAGCACTGTCCATCCCTTTATGACAGGGTAAAAAGTCTTAAAATCTATTTTTAATTTTATTGCAATATCATAATGTTGATCTTTTTTTTTTTTTTAAGAAAAACAGACCTCATACTTGAATTTAGTTCTGTACAAAAAAATGATACAGTACTTCTGAACTCATACCGGCCAATACTAACACTTAATACAAGAATCCCTTTCACCCTTTTGCACTAAAAATGCAAATGAATAACTAAATGTGTTTCAGACAATCTAGTTAAATTGTACACTTATAACATACAAATATTTCGTATAATACATGAAATATATATAATTTTAATATACATGTTTAATTTAGTGATCTTTTCCGAAAAGAGATTAAAAAACTACTCAAGAGAAAGGTAAACAAAATACATTCTTGTAAGTAAGATATTTGATAAACCCCATAAGTCAAGAAAAGGTAGCAAGAAAGTAACAGACATTCATTCAGTGTTATATAAAGCTTGAAACAGCTAGGAGTAGGAAAAACATTTATATTTATCCTATTTATATAGGATAAACATGAATGTGTGGTGTAATATATATTGATCACACCACATAAGGGAGGTTCAATGGTCCCCAGAAACCTTGTTGAAGTGTTATGACTACTATTACAGATATAGAAAATCAACCTTCTATGATCACCAAAATCTCAAGACCTAAATCCGTTGGAAAACATGTGTGTGACCTGAAAAGACAAGGAAGATGGATGATTTAAGAGAGATTGCAAAGAGAAATGGCTCAGATCTCTCCGTCTCTGAGCTCCAAACTTGTTCAATGCTAGAAGACCAAGTGGTTGCTACAGAAATTACGTTCACAATAGACACTGTTAAATTACTAGTAGGTAAAAAAGCTATTATTTCTTCTTCTTTTTATACATCTATATCAATAGTGCATAGAAATGGGGAAATTTGGTTGATAGGAATACAGTTTATCAACTAGATAACAAAAAAGCTGCTCAGCGACTGTGGGTAAACTCTATCTCTGAAATACTTTCAACACTGCTGTCAAACACTTGGATTCCCAGATATACAGCCTCCGGATACAGTCACTGGCAAGTAGGTCAAGTTGACTGCAAATAGAAAAAGAAGAGTTCAAAGTAGAACTAATCTGAAGGTATCAGCCCCGCAAATAAAACCGTCTGACAGACAAGAGATTTGATGCAGCTCCTATCGGTACATTTGTTCCCACATGATCAAAACAGGCATAAACAAATTTATCTGCCCCCATTTATTCCACTTAACAATTACTCATTTGGAAACAGAAATAGTTTATTAGTCCCAAATTTCCTCTTCTTTTTTTTTGTCCTTGAGATGCTTCGCGCTCTTGCATTTTTACTCATTTTGCATTTAAGAAGAAAAATGCATATCTCAATGAGTGAAATTGCAGTTGCAGTTCTGAAGTCTGATTTTAGAGACGGTGCTACTGTTGAGGTGAGTGTCCTCAGAAGAATATTAAACAAGTCAAAGGCTTTTCTAGATCCAGTGCCAGACCAGCCTCTAGACCTACACTTACTGCGACAGCTAATTTCCCTTTGGGATAAACAAAGTAATTTTTAAATGAAATTCAAATACATTTTTGCAAAAAAAAAAAAAATCAATAAAACAGAAAATAAAAAAATGGTTTTACGATTTGGAAAATGTTACAATGGTGCAGAATTCTACTTTTATGTTTGTCGCACTGATGTTACTGCTTGGTGGGGGTCTTATCACCATGGCAACCAAAAACCTTGTATGGTATCGGTTTGTAGTGCAAGTGGGTTTTGCATATATACTGCATCTGTACAATGAAAGCCTACATGGTGTAACAGATATTTGTGATAACATGTTAAAGAAGCGCACAGCTGGTTGTAAAATGAATGTCTGTTAGAATCTCAAACTGTGTGGATGTCTGTGATCTTTCTCAGCCACTGTGGAAGAGAGCTATCAATGATTTTGCATTTGGGTCATCTTTTCCCCTTAAAAAAAAAATAAAAAAATAATAAAAACCCAAACCCCAAATGCACGCTCTGCCTCTTTTGATGTACCCCCAAAAGATTAGAGCTCCACTGAACTGTGGTTTTATCCCTCAGATATGAAAGTCCCCTTTTCTGTTTGACAAAGTAACCCTGTGATATCAAATGCCTTTATCAACATCTGCATGTTATAAGATTTTTTTGAGTCATTTACAGGTTAGAATAATATATAACTTATAAAAACAAAGCTCCTTGAAACTTCCAAACCGGTACATTTATTAGCACTACTGCTCCTGCTAATCAGATCTTATCTTCATGGTCCTGGTGGTTTGAAGAAGGATTTGTTGCCAAGCATCCATCTACATCGACAAATTCATGAGCCAGAAAGTGTTCTCAGTATTCAATTTCAGGCAGAGGCAGATGCATGCAGTTACACACAAAAGATCCTTAGTGGAGTGTCCTTAAGCACAAAGGAAGTGTAAATCCTCATCATATGCAGAGGTAGATGTTTTCCAGTTCTCTTGAACCATGATCTCCCTCAGGAGAAAGGCGTGCATGAAAAGAAATATTGACTTTCCTTTATATTCTGTCCTTTCTTTAGAGATAAATATCCAAAACAGTTAAAAACTTAAGCTTCCATGTTTTCCATTTACAGTGTATTCATACACAGTCCTTTGATTTCTTCTCTTTTGCTTTTGTTTCAAACGTTAATGATAGAGCTTTTCTGAGAAATCTAAGTAAATACAAAAAGAAGTTTTGAAATCAGGATATCATTCACTCAAGTTAAACAGCTGTTAATAGCAACCTGTCCGTCTCACAAACTGTAAGTTAAGGTTCAGTTTCAATAAACGGGCTGGAATCCTGACTAAATTACAGATCACATAAATAGAGCCTCTCTGGTATCATGAAGTAGGCGAAATATTTTGAAAACAAACAATACATTATACCCTGGTGTGAAGAAAATCATGAACATAAAAGAATAAGCCATCAACAAATAGCAGTCTGGAAATGGATTTATAATTCCTGGGATTTTTAAGCCACATTGACCCAAATTGAGATTAATAAATCAGAAATTGAGAAAACATGGAATACTGAACCTTGTCAGAGAGAGAGAGACTGGCAAAGATGACAGTGTTCCAAGACAAAAACCAAATGCCAACCAAGCAGAAGGCACAAACCCATTTCACATTGGCCAGAAAGTCGCCAAGACTGGAGTTTTATGGAGAATTCTGGGTAGTAGATTTATACAATTTAGTCCCTCGGCAAGGCAAGAATGTAGTACTTTTCAGTGGCAGGAAAAATCAAAGTAGGAAAAAGTATGCTGATAGCAAAAGTGAATCATTAAAACAAGATGATTAGATAATAAAAGAAAATAATTCATAAAAAAATAAATAATTAAAAATTAGAATTTGGCTGTAAACTTACCAAACAATATTTAGATATCCCAATCAAATAAAACATGCTTTCTTAATATGTAAAGCAGCAAAGAGTTTCACTGCTTTTACAGTTTTTAGGGAGTTTATTCCAGGTTTGTGGAGCAAAAGAACTAAATACTGCTTCTCCATGTTTTGTTCTGGTTCTATGGATGCAAAGTAGATTAGAGCCAGAAGAACGAGAGGTCTGAGCAACAAGTCTGTGATGTATTTTGGGGTTAAGCTATACAGTGATTTGTACACTAACAGCAGTATTTTAAAGTCCTTTCTCTAAAATATGGGGAGAAAATACATATATATGTATGAATGTGTAACTCACTTGTTCATAGAACTCATTGACAATTCCTTCTGTCCACTGCAGATGTAGCTCCTTATTCTTCAAGGGCCCATTGACATCAGCGAGCTTGATACACATCTGGCACACCAGCAATCGGTCGTTTTCATTGGTCCAGTCGATGCCAGACACTCCTTCATCACCCACCTGAGCAAAAATGAGGACAAAGGGAAATGTGTTGTCTATTGATTAGCATAATCAGGGACTGACAACAATCAACCACTGCTGGGAAGAAATTATTAATTAAGCAAAGCTAATCATAATAAGATTATAAATAACAAAAAAGAAAACAAGTTATGTATTTTACCTTTGCATTAAATTCTGCGAGGAAGTCAAAATGCTTTTTGAGGTCAGTGGCCAAGATTGCTTCAATGACAAGAAAACGGAACCGCTTGAACTCCACGTGTTCAAGGTTTGCCAGGAAGTTGAACTCTGGTTGAGACATGAAGAGGTTCCAGGCTGCTGCAGCGTGGTGGTTTTCCAGCACCGACCTGTCATTGTACAGAAGAGCCTAGAGAAAAGATAGACAGAATACATTCAATGGATCATTTATAGATGTTTACCTAGTTTTTCATGTCATTACAATATATTAAGAAGGACTGAGAGTTAGGTATTTAAGACATATATAATTAACTTAATGATTAGTAAAGTTTCCTAATTTTTTATTTTTTTGCTATTTTTGGTTTTCACTTGTATCCTGTTTGTTATAAAATATTTACAGAGGAGTATCTATTATTTGTCATAAATAAAAATGATCTTAGATATATACCTCTGATACTCTGTATGAAGCTCAAACTGCATAAATCCTTTTAATTCACACATCCCAGGTGTTAATAAACCCTCAACTAAAAAACAATACTAGTTTGACACTTTGATGTAAAAAAATGTTGTTTAAATGCTTGATTTTCTATAATATTAACTTTTCAAAAAAGTAGGTCTAATCAATTTCTTCGTTATTTGGAGAACATAACGTTTAATGCTCTGGCTATCAAGAAAAGTGTGCATAATAACAAATACAAGGATTCACTGGTTTTAATAACTTCACAAAAGTAGAAAGGTTTTGTACCCATGAAAAAAAAAACAACAACAGGTATTTATTTTTTTTTGTCTGACTTTAACAACAGATTTACTGTTTGTAAAGTCTTAGCCAAAACTATTTCTGCTCTCTCTGTCTAAAGTGCTTGCAGTTGTTTGAATTGAAAGACAACATTCAAGTCAAACAACTGCAATTATATGTACTTCTTTTAATTGAATAGTTTCATTCGGTAAGCACTGGGTATTTAACGAATTCACTTTTTAAAAGTCTTACTTTCTTAAAAAAAAAGGAACATTTCAATGAATGATACAGTGAGAATCTCCTGCCTGTAAAACAGCAAGTACTGTCCCAGTGGGTATAGAGGATGGATGTACGGATGGTTATTGGACAAACAAACGGATGGGTGAAACACAAGCAGGTGGATGGATAACGACTACCATTTAATGAAAGTTTAGACATGACTTGACTCTGTAGGAACCTACAGTGTCAGACACTGACACTTTATGGACACATATCTTTTCGTATAATAGATAGACGGAAGTTTAAGATTTACAGAACTATAAGAAACTTCTGTTTTTTTTTTTTCAAATGTGTTTACGAGTACCATAAGTCTAAGCCACATCTGCAGCTGTAGTGTGAGCCCTACAAAGAACTTTGCTAACGTTGATTCGTCCCCTGAACCTCCTCTCACTGCCAGAACACTGCATTTACAAACCTGTGGTGCACTTGTTGCTACCAGAAAGGCGTTTGTTCTTCCAGGGTGGTCATAATCGTGCATTGCAGCAGCAACATAGAGGGCCATGAGCTCCAGGGCTGGAATCAGACCGCACAAGAAGCCATAGCCATCTTCTAGCTTGGAGCTCATCTTGGACACCAGGAACCCTGACGCTCCAGGCGTAATGCTGTTCTCTGTGTCTAAAAAGGGCATGAAATCGCCAATTGTAAGCAGACAATCAATCTGATACATGCAATCCAAATAAAAACAAGACACAAACTGAAAATCTTACTGAAATAAGCCTGAATAGGTGAAAAATAGTATTTACTTTCACACTGTACTTCTGATTATTTTACCGTCTAAATGAAGCACAGCAGAGCCAATTAAATGTTGTGTTGATGTAGATGGAACCAAATGTGTTGGTTGATTTAAAACAGATGTTTTAAGGCAAATGTACAGAAGAGGGAACACTCTATGAGTCTATAAGAAATGTCAATCATTAGAGCACCAGTGTGTATCCCGTTTTCTGTGGGCAGGGTGGGCAGGCCCGGAACCGGCTGCGTGGTGAGGTACCAGACCGCGTGCAGAACATCAGTTGCATGGATTCGGTTGTGATCTGAAAGCAGACAGACCAAATTTCTCATTCAGACAAAGAAGGCAGTGAGCATATTCCTGCCTGTTACAATGACATCACTTCCAGGAATGACTCATGATTAATGTTAATGCATCAAACTATAAAAACCTTTTAAAACAGTCTATAGTCAGTAAGCTTCTTATAATGTGACAGAATAGATACAAGTAGGCTTAAGAGACAAAGAAACCAAGTAAGAACATTGTAAACATAAAAACATAACTTGTAAGCCGAGTTGAAAAATAAATACTTACTAAAAAAGTTCACATCAGAAAGATAGGTATTGTTGGGGGGGGGGGATATAATTTCTTAGTGTAACAACATCATTATTTCAGTCATTTACTGTATTTATACTGATGAAACCATTTGCAGGACTCCCATTTTAACCCAAAATGTTTTTGGCTGCTGTTGATTTTGTAATACATACTTCATATATATATATATATATAAGAGCCATTTTATAGCTTCATGACTTAATTGCTGAACTTCAAATAAAATTTCAAAACTTCAAGTATCATCAGGCTCATGCAGACTCTCTATTTCAAGTTGCATGTCAATCAAAAGATCAACTGAAGACATGTTATTATAAGAGCAATGGATCCACCTAGTGGCAGTTGAAGACATTGCGTCACTTGTTTTTTTTATGGTGTATGTTTTATGAGAAGAGAAAGACTAAAGTAATTTCTCTTGAAATGAAACCAGTTTATAAACTGATATATTTTTTCAACAATACATACAAATATATATTCTACTCACAAGGTATGTCCCTGTATCCGTTCTCCAAGGCATGAAAGTAGTTCATAAACTCTTTAATAGGGATCTTGAAGGTCTCGAACAAACCAGTGTCTTCAAAAAGTCGATAGGAAACCTAATAAATAAGAACATAATTACAGCTGAGAGCATGACAAAACACTGCTTCTAAGTAATTCAAGATACTATCTAAAACAGAATAAATTAATCTGAAAATTTAAAGCATGTTATCAAAGATGACATGATGGGTTTATTTATTATTTATGTATTATTATTAATACAAAAAGCAAAATGCAAAAGTTCCTTAATGTTTACGGTGATATTTCTTGGTTATTTCACTGATATGTAAGATGCTGCAGTGTTTTGCAAATGTGTAAATTTCACAGGTCTTAATGGTCAGGCTTATTTAATGATTTACTTCACCAATAATTTCCTACAAGTAAATCTGAAAAGAATCTGGCCTCATATCTTTTAGGAAGACTAACTATAATCCAGAATCTAAGAAAGTCTTTAGTAAAAGAAAGACATAAAAAGTCCAGTTTTAAGAAATGAGGTCAGAGGTGATGCGAGACCTTAAGCTGACCTTAATCACACACTCAAACTCCTAATATGTCTGATCTTTTTTAGCACTTTCAAATGTTTTAGATCATTACTGGAAGAATTTGGCAGGAATACTGAAATTAAACACCCAACTTTTCACTTGTAAGACTCATTTATTGAAAAAAAGCCCCTTAAATGTAATTGAAAATCATTTAGAAATGCGTGAACCTGCTTGCCTTATGCTTTGCCACTGACACACCTGAATTACAGTTGTGGTTAAAAGTTTACATACACTTGTAAAAAACATAATGTCATGGCTGTCTTGAGTTTCCAATAAGTTCTATAAGTCTTATTT
>JAUZNJ010032992.1:0-13394 GCA_034780135.1 Jordanella pulchra
CACACACACACACATATATACAGTGAATATGTAAAAAATAAAGAATAATTATTCCTTTGTTGACGAATTCACTAACTTTCCAGCAAGCTGAACGTTCACAGTATTGGTACGTTCACAAACACACGAGAGTCCATCTAACACCGCTCCAGCTTAAACCAATAGAGTCAGATACAAAATGGTTAGGTCAATCATTTTGCAGTTTAAAGCCGACAAATAGCGGTGACAAAACCCGAGCGGCCGAATTAGCAAGGCAGCGCAGACGGACGTACATACAGCTGCTATCACATCTGTTTTGTCAGAAAATGTTGTCTTTTAACAGCAGCAGAGTAAAAGCCTAAGTTTTTGTGGTTTCTCTTGGCCTCTGCTGCTGTTTTATCCATTACACTGATTGGCTAAAACCAGACTTTGGCAGGCGGGCACAAGGTGTTGCTTGTCCCATCTGCTTGAAAAGTCCTGCTGGACATTATTTCTTTCCATGAACAAATTCAATGGACACAGTCTGAGATTAATAACATGTAGAAATACACAATAATTATAATTACTTGACCAACGCCATTGGTCTTGCTCTAATTTCCTTGCATACTTTGTCGCATTGATGAAGTTTGAGATAAAATGAAGCTTTTTCAATTAAAATCCTTTGCAGGATTGTAAAAGTGAAAAAGGCTCACTTACATACTTTGACACAATTGGGCATTTGCATCATGGGATCCTTTGGTTCACATGACATTCTACCTTTATTTGTCACCAATACAGATGGTGGTGCCAAGAATGTCACAGAGCAGTATGATAAGCCTCCTGTCTGATCCTTTACAGCAGACTCTCACTCACCAGTGTTGACAACACATGCCCTGCTGTTTCTGACTCAGTAGTCTGTAACAGGATCTGAAAGCTTCTCGTGTTTTTACACATTCTACTCACTGATCTGCTGACTAGTTGTAGCATATGTAATATATTTAAAGCTTCGGTGTTATTTCTGTGACAAAATGAACAATGAAAATCACTTCAATCAATGAGATCTCGCAATCTGTAAATTTGTTAGAATAACAACCATCTTTTCACCAACATCTGTGTGCTTCAGCTTGCCAGTGCAACAGCAGAGATGCATAGTCTCTGTCGCAGGCGCGTCTCACCCTTATTAGTCAGCTTTGTTCTTCCCACAGGTTGAAGCTCCAACCTCTAAATTCAGGTTTGCTCTGCTTTCCAAAAGTCTGTAGAAATTAGACGTCTGTGGGTAAAACATTTTCACGCTAGTTGAGCTTTACTACATTTTGTCACTTTACAACCACAAGCTTGAAAAACAGTTTGAAAAACAATCATCCTGATACAACTTAAGTTCTGTTTGTTTTAAATCAGCTTAACATTTAAATCGGTTACTGTTTAGAGAAAACTATTGTTGGGGGTTTTTTCCGTATATGCTTCAACTAGGACAATTATTGGCGGCACATTGCCCTCCTATATTTCCTGTGTGAACAGTTATCAGCTTCCTTGTAAACAAAGTACACTGATGTATTAATATAGACACAGATTTCTTTACATACTCTTAAGAGGCAAGTGTAAGATTTGAAGAACAGGAACAGAAAAAAAAATGTTCAGGGACCAGTTGGATTCATTACAACAATGTCTCATTTTTTAATAGCTCCTATTTTCAATTTTATTCTCCAGTCATCTTTTGCTACAACATTAAATTTCCACTCACCACTGTGATAGTAGCAGGTGCAAAAGCCTCGAATGACAGTCAAGGCGACTGCAGTGAGAGGGCAGGTGATTTGTGCAGCAGCGGATCATTCACAGGGCTGAATCTGAATTTCATGCAGAGCCCTCCTGAAGCTGCTGCAGGCATGTTTATTGAAAATGATTCTCTGCAGAGTGTTTAAAACAGTCCAAATGCAAATGCAGCGACAGTGAAAGAGTTTAAAAAGTGTTTTTCCCGCTCTAGATTCTAGATTCTCTTATCAGGAGCCATAAAATAAAATAATTTACTTGTTCAACATTTTCTTATGGTTTTAATATAAGTATTAAATTATTCACATAACATCTAAATTCGACTCTCGTTATTAAGATGCGAATAATGATGGCCGTACAGAAAACAACCCTTCTATTAATCTTCCACTTGTTTCGGACTGTTGGAGGTGTTCTCATTCAGCAGGAAAGCTATAAAAACACTTTAGTGCAGGAGTTACAGGGCTGTTACTGGAAAAGAAGCAATACCCCATGAGGATCCTCGTTTTTATCTCTCAGTTGTGTTTCTTTTTTTTTACTCTTTCTGGCAATGTGTTTGGATGGTGTCCTCAGCTCCTCAGTTCACCGTCAAACGAAAACAAAAATGTTGCTCCAGTAGGTATTCCCACAGGATCAGCAGTTGTTTGTTTTTGTTTTGTTTTTTTTTTGCTAAACTGCATTACAAGGAGAAACGATATTAACCAGAAACATGTTGTTGAATGCTGCTGATGTATTTCCATAACAGTAATTGAGCTCAGCCTCAAAGCACAGTTTTATTGCTTTGTAATCCTAACTTTAAACCGTTGTAGATTTGTAATATATATTGCAAAAGAACATCTCCCAGAGGAGGGAATGTTTAGCGGTTCAAGTGTTAGCAAGCGACTGTTTACTCTGTGCGTTTAATTGAGGAAGCTGCTGCACTCTCCCCCACATCTGCTGCTGTAAGCTGCCTGCAGTGCGAAAAAACAGCCTCTTCAGTGCTCAACCGACAGAGGAAAACTGCTGTCACACTGCTCCCAACTAACTTTGCAGTCTTAATAGCTGTGTGACCCAGTTTGAATCCAATTGAATCGAAGCGATATACATTTGCAGGAGCTTCGTTTACAGTTCTAAATCACTTGAGGTTATTTATTCAATGCCTCCAGATGTGGTTTGTTCAACCTCTCTAATGTTGGAATAACCTTGAATTGGATATTGGATGGAGGAAATTCATCTTAGGTTAGATTGGCTATTTTTCCTCATGCAGACCTTTTAGCTTTGGGTAGAATTCCTCACAAACAGAACTGTGCTTTAAGTAGGACATTACTGCTCCTGTATCCTGAACTTTTAAGCTTGCCCCACATTATAAGAACATGCTTCATTAATTTTCTTTGAGATTCTGTTTATGTTGAACTACACAAAATACTGATGACTATTTTTATTTGCTCTTGCTAGCTTCAAAATAAAAACGTCCACTGATTGTCTTTTCCAGGTCTTCTGTGGACACAACTGGACAGAAATCAACCCTGGCTAATAAAGAAACAGATGAAGGAGCAAGTTCAAAAGATCCAAGAAATGAATGGATACAAAACCTGAAATTGTTTGCCTTCCATCCCATGAAATTATCTGCTATTTACCAGGAATTGTTGAAGAAATTCTGTGAGCTCTTTGATCATGTGACGATATGAGCGACTGCGATAAGCTGCATGAGTCTTTTGAGCTGCCTGTAAAAAGTGGGATGTAGTGGGTTGTTTACATTTCTAATACTGGGGGATATTTCCAGATAACAAAGCTTTCAAGCTTTAAGCTGCATACCGCCTTGTCTGATGTTAATAAAAAAATATATTCACAGCTTCTGCTTCGACAGTGAAAACTTAATATGCTCTGTGATTAGATTGGAGTTATTAATATGCATGAACAAGGAGGAGGATAGACCGGCATTAAGTTGATCTCTTTGATTTTTAAACCAATTCTACAAACATGATTCCTATCTTTAGATGTAAACAATGTAGAGCTTCTTTCGTTCCCAAAATAAAAGTAGCTACACTGTCTGTTTTTATGGATGTTTGCAAAGTTTTTGACAAAATGATCATGAAACCAGTCCATCTTTAAGATGGCATCAGTTTTTATGCACACATTAAAATTACTGTCATTTGGGAAAAAATTAAGGAACAACTGAGGCTGACATATTCCTAAAAGGGTAAATATGTCTAACAGCTGCTTTTGCTGAACTTTAATGTTGCAAAATAATAGAAATATTTACTCATTCATTCACATTGACTTGCATATAAGTAGCATGAAAAGGTCATTTGATTTGAGTTTTGGATATGAAATGGCAAAATGCTGGTATGGATGAAATAAATTGGGAGAATGTTTGAATTTTTGGAAATTATACTTTATCCAAAAAGTCAAAATCAAAATATTTACCATGGTTTGGGTCGCAATAGATAACTGGTTTGTTCTATGAGTAATTGACAGAATCCAAAGGAAAATGCAAAATCTGATTTTACCTTTTACCCATTAAAGTGGCCATATGGTTTGTTTTGGGGTTTTTTCAACTGTATCAGTTAATCTAATCTAAAATCTAATTTACAAATTTCCAATTAACACAGGTCAAACCAAGGCACTTAGAAAGACAGATCTTATTTATATTAGAAAATTAAGTTTTTCAAATTAAATGTTCAAATTACAGGTTAAATTGGAGGCGACCAGACTGCCGCACAATTTTTCTGGAGACGTCTTGACACCCATCCAAGAGTCTTTGTCAATTTTGTCGGCTTCAGTAGAGCCAACAGAACCAGACAGCACTAGAGTTGGATCTTGAAAGCAGAAATAAATGTAATTAAAAATGTAATTTGTTCTAAAGTTATATTAAAGTGCGGTCAAATTTAGTTTGTAATGCGAAGGAGTAAAATGCCATGCCAATCTCATTTACTTAGTGACTTTTGATGCTCCTTAAGCATGTGGGAGCTGTTTAGATGCTAAACGAAAGTAAAACGAGTGCTGGGCAGCACTGTGATTTCTTATTCTTATTACAAAACTGTTTCTTTATGATTTAACAGCTTCTACAAACAAGTTTTCTCTGTTGGTGCTGCTCTTAAAATATTCCCTCAGGAAACATCGACAACTAAGGTCAAGACAAGGTTTCTTAGTAACATTTAATTTTAAAAGTGTAACAATATACATGAAAAAGTGACCCAGTTATGCTGTGTGGTCATAAAGCACTCTTTTAACTTGTCACATCCAGGGATTTATATATTTTTATGTGCATACCGCTTCCAGATATTCCAGCTTCTGTCCTTGATGCCTTGCCCTGCAGCTCTGCATGCTTGTTTAAAAGAAGACCACAACTGCCACATCAACAATTTTGATGCAAGCATCAAGACTTAGTTCTGCCAGCTAAGCAGCATGACAGAAATGTGATTCTACTCAACCTTGGCCAATATCGGTAACCTTAAACTTAAATGAATCTGAACGGGGAGGATGCTGGATTAGGTCTATCGTCATAGGGGATGAAATGCAGAGAAGAGGCAAGGGCATGCAGAGTTTAAGGAAGCAGCAGGAATAACGTGGGGAGATTCAGAATGATGTTCAGGTACAGTAAATCTGTAGGTCATACATTCTGGATTAAACATATACTAATATTATAATATTGAATATTTTTTTAATTCAATCAGCTCTAGTTTGATTTGTAACATTGCAGTGAAATCCTCATCAAACACTGCTGTTGCGTTGAAATTATAAGGAATTTTTCTACCCCTCAAACAAAAAACTTTAGGAAGTTTAAAGGTGTGCTTCAGCTGTTATGTTTCCAAAAACAAGAAGATAAACTGGAACTTAAAGAGATATAATCTCAAACTATCTTATACAATACAGTCTGGAAACTTCCCAAATAGAATAATCCAGTTTGGGTGTTTTTTCCGGGTTAGGGATCCTATATGGATGCCTAACAATCCAGTCCTAAATTTGATAGCACACAAGGGTTGGGTTCTAATTTTCACACACCATACTGGGTTAGCTTGTCAAGCCTGTTTGTCAAAACAGATTAAAGCTTCTTAGTTGCATTAAAAACAAGTAACAGATGGTTAAATTACTACTTTAAATGTGATTCAGCATTGAGATTCTTGGATATAATTTTAAAATAAAGAGGGTAGCCCTATAATGTCTTATAACGCTTTAATTAAAAATGGCTGTCATGGATTGCAAAATTCATACTGAATATAATATACCATAATACATTTTGCATATTTTTGCTCTGCTAAACATATCCTTGGTTACATGTAAAGATATGCTTAGCAGACCCCCCCCCCCAAAAAAAAATAAACATGACAACAATCATGGAAAACAATTTAAATAATATTAATATGAAAGAAAACTGCTCCATTGGTAAATGCTGAATCTTATGACTATGTCTTTGTTTAAAACTGGAATGTAGAACATAGCTTAGTTAAATTCAATGTTCGTAGAGACATCAGCTTTCTATGTCCCATTATGTTTAAGAGAAACTGTTAAACTTATAAAACAAAATTCATCCAAATATTGTCTGTATCTGTTGATTACTTGATCCGTTTTATTGTAATCTAGATAATATTGAATGAGTGTTCAACAGGGTTGCAGAAACCCACAGCAGAAACCCACAGCTAGATAAAGTGGAAAGAGAACATTTATAAGTCATGAACTCCCCAAATCTTACTATTAAGAAAGACTGGCAAGAAGCCCCGATTATAGTTTCCCAAAAGATATAAGATAGATAAATTAAACATGTGGAAAAGGGTGATCTGGCTTAAATATCTTATACAACAATTAAATGCAATGAGTGGAAGAAAACCAGCATTGCACTTAACTGTAAAGAGGAAGGTGGCAGCATCATGCTTTTTGACAGGGAAACAAGTCAGAGCTGGACGATGACCACAAGCAACCAGAGCTGTGGTGGAGCTGCGGTTTATATCCTCAATACAATATGTGGAGGTCTTTTTCTGTAAACTGAAATAAAATGGGAAAATTGTCAAGGGATAGCTGAGTTTTATACATATTTATTGCTACAGTGGAAAACTTGTTGTTTCAGTGCCGCAAGTGAACTCTTCCATAAGGGCAGCATGAAGCACAAACACACCTTAGAATTACTGATATTCTATAGGCAGTAAATCAGTGTGATTCTGATAGTGAATACTAAGTTTCCATGCTCAGCTACATTTGGACCTTTTCCCCAGTGCATGTTAAAGACCTGCTTGTCTGTATAGTTAGCACAAAAATAATGAAAAGGATTACTTTGAAACCTCAGAAGAGAAACTCTTAGATTTTCTCTCTCTGCTACTAATGAACACAATTAGAAATGAAACTGAGCTCATTAGAAGCTAAATTGAACCTCATTTGCCTCTTGGCCTCCAGGGAGGCTCCCCCCTCAGCGGTATGGGAAGACCAGTTTGGCCATCATCTCCTCATTTTCCTCACATCATCTTTACGCTTTGGCTCAGCTGTAGAAATCATTTCATCTTCACAGGCATAAGGGTTTTTGGAATATCCTGGAAGGCTTTAAATCAAGTCTCTGTTCCACATTTATGATTCTTTGGCAGCTCAACATTCTGCTTAAATTGAATTGAATAGAATGCAAACATTTCTACAGTTTAGGGAAGTGAAACTGGAATATATGAAGTATTAATTCCTGTTAATTCTAGGGTAAATGGATTGCAGCAAATGAAATTTTTAAATACGACTTCTCAAAAACTATAAGAAGATTATGTACAATAATATATCTAAATACAATGATTTTGCTTAAAACATGGGTGCTTATCCAATATCCAAGATAAAAAAGTCACATTAGTCAAAAGTCAAAGCTCATTAAAAAGTTAAAGAGAAATTTACAAGGCTTGAACTTCTGTTGGAGTCGGTGATGTAAGATCCCCACACAGATTATAACACCAGAAGTATCTTACCAAGAGTGCAAACCAAAACAACAAATATTTACTATGTTTGAAATGGTTTTATACAATTAGGAAAACTATTTTCTCCTGCTTTTGTTTACCTGATATCCTTCCAGATAATCAAACTAGTTTCATTATCTGGTACATCTCATCTGAGTGGGTTTTTTTGTGTGTCTGTCTGCCATAATGTCCATCAGATGGAGCAGATGACTGTGTACTCTCATATTCCTTTGCTAGAACATGATTTTTACAATATATACACTAAATTTAACTGCTCTTTTTTTAACAACTTAACAACAAGAATCAAACTGGGATGATTGTAACTCTAATCTTATAAATATGTGATTGGAAGTATTGTTACATCCTCATCCAAGAGGAGGGAATTCTGCAAGTTAAAGAGGCAATAAGTAAAAATTCATTAATTTAAAAAAAGAGCTCAAAAATAGTGATGTGAAGAACTAAAGGTATCTTTTTGAGGTGTTATAAACAATCTCTATGGTCTGATCTCCAGTTTCATGTTTACAAGTCCGGCTTGCTCCTACGTCCATGCGAGTAGCTTTAGCCCCTCCCTTCATAGAGAAAGCAGCATTGCATAGGAGCAAAATGGCAGAGAGCGAATCCAAAGATCAAAACTGTTACCTGAAGATGATCACTTGCAAACATGAAGTTCTCTTGCTAATATTATGGTGGTATGGTTATGTACTTCTTCACCGGACATGTTCCTCCACAAGGTAGGCCTGATGTTCTTTTGCAAAAAAATGCTGGAGCTCAACAATCCACCTAGTGGTGAAATTAAGATCCAGAATACAAATGGACACTCTATGTGGATGATGTAATAACAATTCTAAAAATTGAAAAATCTCTGAAATATCTTATGAAATAAATTTAACTGTACACCTATTATACTGTACAACAATTTCTATAAACATTTAAAAGTAAAAAGCTATGCAGAAAGTTAAATAAAGACAAAAAAAGGATGTGCATCCACTGATTAGGTTGATGGCCAAAGAATCTGATACACAATCCCCAAATCGTTTAAGTCAACTATATAACACTTTATTAGGTCACAAAGTTAAAATATCTGTAAATGTTAAGTTAGAATGACTGAACAAGGTACAGACAGAAATTACAGAAAAATGAGTAGGAACAAATATGTAAAGACATTTATAAAACAATGTTGTCTTTATTTTGGAGATAATTTTCCTGAAAACTGTTGACAAGATATTTTATAACCCCAGAATGGATGAAACAATATAATAGACAACAGGCTTTACGTTGGAAAAATTACAAAGAAGAGAAGGATAATGATTTACACATTTTTTACATGCAAAATTATACAACCATACTGGCAAGAAGTGATTAGAATCTTGGAAAATACATTTGAAAATATAATCAAACCATCAAACAATTGAGAATCATAGCCGTAAAAAATGACAACTAAACAATGGAAAAAATACGACCCGCCTGATGTTTTTAGGGATGGTTGAAGACAATACATGGAGAAAAAAATAACGAACAATTAACCAACAAAATAAGGAATAAAGAAGAGGTATTTAAAAAAAATGGTTGGTGAGAGATTTCAATTTAGATAGATAACATAAAAGAGGGAAGTCAAAGCATAATTACTTTATCTGAAAAGTTATTTTTTCGTTATCATATTAGAAACAGAAAGGGAATATTCGGAGAAACTGAACGTCAAACTTAGTTTGACCCATACGGTCTGAATGGATCATTTTCAAAGATTTTGCTTGATTTTCTCTCCTTATATCATTTTTAGTGGTACAGGGAGATCTGTTTCATATCAATGTATTAGGTAGATGTATCCAAGAACTGTGAATATATAAGGCCATTTTAGTTTTTCAATAAGCAAAATAATGTTAAAATTGAAATTCTATTTACTCATTATTATGTAAAATCTATTTATTATTAATTTTTTTTTTTTTTTTCTGTGGGTACAACTGTTTGCTGGACGGGTTCGGTTTGGAGGATTCTGGTATGGGTGAGGATGGTGTTATGTTGATTCTTTTGAATAATAAGTGATGTTTAAAAGTTAACGTGGAAGAGTGAAAAAATAAAGTATATAAATAAACCCCAAAGAGTTAATGGAATCCACTTAGTTCTCTTAGATAGAAAACTTTTTAACCAACTTGTCTGTACGGTTTAACTCTGTAATATGCCTTTAAGAAGACCTGTTTTGTGAATTGGTGCCATTTAAGTAAGCTGAGTTGAATGATCTGTTCTTCAGCAAAGAGTTACTTCTGGACCAGCACTTCTGTCTTCTCAAACCCTGGTCAGATGCAGTAGAGGCTCACTAATACGAAGAGGTCTTTCTGTTAAAACATTTTCTTTCCACTGTCTCCACATGTAACCTCAGTATGAAGGACAGCTGCAAAGAACATGACTATTATTCATCCACTGTCAACACATGTTAATCCCAGAGGAGGGATTGCTGCAAACCATGAACAAAACCATGAATACTCTTTGTATGCAAACAATCCTGAAGAACTCCTGGCCTGAAGTATCAAAAATGCTTTATTTTTGCACCAATGGTTGCATGGGGTAAGGAGACTTTTTTTTCTAAGAGATTTTTCCCTTTTAAGTTACAAAATCAAAATTTGGAAACTCCTTTTTTTTATTTACAAAAAAACAATAAGCTGAATGTGATCAAATCAGCAAAAACAAATCCGTAAGGATGCAAATATTTGTTTTACACGCAATACAAGATTTATTTTTTTTTAAATAAAATGCCTGAATATATTCAAATGTTTCCAGATCAACCATTGTATGCCATTTTCAATTGAAGGTTTCTCTTGTAAATAATAAAACGGGTCAAAATAAAGCAATCAGTTGTAAATCCCCACCTTCCGCACCCTGCCTGCCTCTCCTCCTCTCTCTCCTCTCCTTCCACTACGTTCACGCAGCAGCAGGAGTCTTGGCTCAGAGGCTGGAGGAAAGCAGCAGCAGTAGGAGCAGGAGTCATCCCAAACCAGCTGACCCGAGTAACATGATTGGGGCTTTGAGAGCCGTGGCTTACCTATACCTGCTGGTGGGCGTCTCGTGGCAGGTGGACGCGAAAAATGGGAAGGAAGCAGCGAATGTCGGGAATTTCATGGAAGACGAGCAGTGGCTGTCAACCATCTCCCAGTATAGCCGTAAGACCAAACACTGGAATCGCTTCAGAGATGTGAGTGCCGTATTTTCTTCTGCATTTACAGCTCCGCACTGGCGCTTTGAATGCTTATACTGCTTGGTGTTTCTCTTTGTTTTTGTTTTTCCTTTTTTCTTTTTAATGCAAAGTTAACTCTTTTCCCAAACTGCATACACAGGCACATTCATTGGCATGAATGAATTATTTAAAGGATGTGATTTTTCTCCGCTCTAAAGTCTAAATAAGCGCGCGCTTTTGTGTCTGCGCCCGCAAATGAATAAACAATGAGTTAATTGTTACACCGCATTTTTCACTTCTTTTATTTATGGGAGGTTTCAAAATTTCAGAAGTTTTCTAGTGAAAAAAAAAAAATAATGCATTGTTTTAAACATTTTTTTTTTACGCAAAAATATTCAACTGTTAAAAACCAGAAAAGGGCCGTAAATTTATCTGTAAATAAAAACACCGAAAGAGGAAAGGTATCCAGCGACTGTATCCGCCTTCGTATTTTTTTAAAAGTAGTTTAGACTGAATTACACTGTGGAATAAAGTATATGAAAAGGAGTTTTTTTTAAAAGTTTTGCTTCATATTCCCCATTGGATTTAGTTCTGAGCTTTGACTGGGCCATTAAAAGGATGTCATAATTTGGTGTTGATGAAGAGGATCTAAATATGAACACAAGAAGCTGGTGCATGATGAGGGGAGGACCTAATAGACGACATAAGGAAACACTGAACATAGAAAACAGTACATAAACAGCCAGGAATTAAAGTAAAAGTTGCTAATGGTTACAGGAGATGTTTAAAGGAACACTGAGATCGAAATAACTAAAAGTTAAGAGCTACCAAAAACATGACGATATGCATAACAAAGAGCCAAGACCCTTAACATAAAAAAAATATTATCTGTTTTTAAAACTATATTAAGGACAATTAATTTTTTTTTTCACTGTTAACCTGATTTAACTCAATGCATCTTGTTATCCACTCTGAACAGCTTTCCTGTTGCTGTTCAGCATCTCTACAGCATCATGCTGTTACCACCATACTTCACTGGAAATAAGGGTTTATATCACTGTTAATTCAGTGTTTTATATATATATATGCAAAAAAGAACACAGACCTATTCAGATCTCATCTGAGTAAAACACCTTCCTATTTCTTTATCCACATAATCTGTGGTACACAAAACGAGACCTGCTTTTAAATATGGTTGTCTTCTCACGTCTTTTTCATAAAGTGAAGTTTATCTGTAGTTTTCTTAAATGTTGTATTTTCATCAGCTGTAGGTAGAAAATCATAATAATTAACAGAACTAAAGGAGACAATATATTCTTCACCTTGAAGACAATGGTCTATGTGTAATAAATCTGACTTTCAAGGGAAGCAACTGAGTTTTGCTCTGTGTTTTGACGTCAAAGTTACTTTTTGGGATCATAAAGTCTAAACTCAACTCAAAGTTTTTCAGGGTACAGTCTGATGTAAGGCGACCTTGGTGTGACAAAAGACCCAGGAAACCGTGGCATAAACTTCATGTTTGAGATCACTTTGGAGAAGCTGATAAGCAGGTCTCAGATCCACCCAAGCTTCTACTTTAACATGCAACAGCTGTTTGATCTCAAAGCTGGGAAAATCTCTGCTCAGACAGATAGTCTTATCAGTGTTGGCCAGAGGAAAAAAAAAAAAATCAGCACTTTTTTACTATCTTTGGTGCTACAGAAAGGTGCTTGTGATGTCCACACAAGTGGGTCTGGGGAGAATATGTAACTGAATTACAAATCTAAACCGCCATGCATATTTAACCATGATACCTCACGGTGTCTGGAGCCATGTGCCTCACCTGTCTGTTCGGATGAGTGTTTGGCAAATAAAATGGTTGAACAGATTTGGGATATGGCCTCATGCTAGGGGCTGCTGGCAGTAAGCCCAACCACAATGTCCTGATTAAATAAGTAAATAAGAATGTAAATTAAGGTCTTATACTTGTAATTAAGTCAAATCATTACCTACACAGAAAGATTTAGAATTACATTTATTTGCTTTAAAATGTCACCTTAAGTTTTTTTTCCTAGGATAAAAGCTGTACTGCTTACATTCTGCACAGTTCCCCAAGTAATATGTTGAAAATCAGTATATAAGTAAAATTCATCTTCTGAAAATCTGCTGTAGTTATTTTATCTATGCAATCTAACTCAGCTGCACAATGTTTTGTACAGGCAATTTTAAATGGCCTTTAAAAATGTATGCTGTCATAACAGAGAGACAGAGGCAATATGCAATAACAAGAGAGGAGAGAAAAAAAATATGCTTTGCACGTGTCAACATATTTGAAGTGTCAGAAGGTAGAATAATGGAGACATATCATCTGTGCTATTTTTGGCTGAAACTCCTTGCAATGTTGCTTTCTCTTACATCCGGATGCATCATTCCTCTCCTAAAACAGTGTCTTGTTAGAGAGGCCGCAGGGCTGCTATGTTGACATTCACCTGTCCCTGTTTACTTTAAATGACATTCCTCTAAACAAATGGAAAATAGCTTGCAGAAAATCAGTGTGTTGGGATCCGGAGCCTGCCGCTCCATCTTTCTTCCAGCAGAGTGCGCCGTGGGTCTCCTGGGCTGGAGCCCTC
>JAUZNJ010032993.1:0-13393 GCA_034780135.1 Jordanella pulchra
AAAGCAGATGGACAAATAGAAGTAAAGCAATAACAGGATTAACAGGAAGTTAGATTCAGCATCTCAAATACAAGGAAATAAAACTGTGATTTGCTCTAAAGAAGGTGGTGATATAGGATCCTGAGATTTAAGGATAACCTGGTAAGGGAGAATGTTACTATGGCAACAGAGACACAGGTTAAGTAACCTCTCTTTGTGAAATGGAAAACTCTGAGTTTACCTGATTTCATGGTTACCAAACTCAGAGTTTTCATTAAATGTACGTCAGGCCCATTCAACACAGTCCTATACAGTTTAAAAAGTTTTGTCTTCCACTGGATGCTTTGTTTTCTTCTGATTCTCTGTAACGCCTTACAAAGAGTTTTCCCTCAGCCTTTCTTTAAATATGCCTAAAGGAGACGAGTCAGCATTTAACTCTGCAATGTGTTTTTTGCTCTTGATCCAGAGTGAGGAACCACCAAGACATCCAACCCCCTGGTGACCCCACAGCGGTCCAGTCCGAAGAACCTTCAGCTACACCTACAGCTGGCTGTGCAGAGATCTCCTTAAACGTCAAGTTTAAAGACGTAAAACTGTAAGAGCAGCATGGAAAGTGGTCCAAATACAGTTCTGTGGATGTAACAATGCAAAATGTAGACCAATTAAGGTACTCCCCATACCTCTACTATGGTGGGATTATTGTGTAAATCCCACTGATCAATATTTTAACCCAAAACATCAATTTGAGGTTTGGTCTTCATCAGTCTTGCTTTACTAATCTTGCACAAACCTCCAACCTAAATAGCTAATAAATTCAGATAAAAAGCTATTTATGTACAATGGCTATTGACTGTGCTACCTAAACATTATCAGTCCAATTTTGTTTTATTCTATTATCATATATGTTCTTCTTTTTTTAATTAATGAACCTTTCTGTGTTTCGTAATTGTATACAGCAGTTACTTTTCTTACAACCAAAATGTGCTATATACATGGACTTGCCTTGCCTTAACTTGCCTCGTCTCACCTTTCTAGGTGCCTATTTTTAACTCAATTAAGTTATAACTAAGAGGTACTGAGGTATCTTACTTTCCCACAGAAGCAGATCCTTCTGTCCACTCATATATGGATGCGGTGCAGATGGATGAAGGAGAAGGATGTCTAAATGAATCCCAACAGGCCATCATACCATCACCTCACAGAAAACCTGAAGCTTGACCTCCTCCTCTGCTGTTCAGCCCTTAATATATTCAGATTTTTCTTAACATTTTGCTGCATCTGCTTAGCCGCTCAAACTCTCTCCACTCATTATGACTTTTATAGCAGACATGACGGCTCAGACTCCGGTTGGCTGGAGAGTTTACAACTTTGCTAAGAAGTGAGGGGAGGAGTGGAGACTGAGGGCAGAAAACGATTTCAGAAAAATAAACCAACAGGGTAGGGTTTTATATTGCCTAATGTTAAGTTTAATGAAACTGAAAGAGAAATTATTTTATCTGAACATTGACTTGATAAATGAGTACAGGCCCCAGCTCTGGTAACCTTTTATTTATGTACCGTCGAGATCAAATTATCATTGGTCAAATTGTCTCCTGTCGTTGTCCAGATGTGAGTCGACTCAGCTTTATTAAGTCAACTAGTTGACAAGTCAATTTCCTTGGGAATGCCCTAGTTAGTACTACCACTACCAGTTCTGCTAATATTCGCACAGTACTTTTAATATATACCATAGCCAACTGCCAATATATAATAGCCAATCATATATTGGCAATAGTTTGCAGCTTATATCCAACCTGTTGGATTGCTTGTTATATTTTGAAGTAAGTTACTTTTATTTTTAGATTTAGTTTGGGTTAAATTCTTGGCTTGTCGTTTTGCATGTTTTTCTGAGGAATGTGTGTACAAGTGGCTGGATCGCCGCCTAGATCTGCCCGTGGCCGTGGAGGATCGGCCGGCTGGAGATGGGAGGGACTGAGCCCCAGCTTGGACCACACCCCCCGTGAGCTAGCTAAGAGTACATTCATCCTATATGGACTTATCCATTGACTCTGCCAATCATTAATGCCCTACATCTTTTTTTAGCGACTCATTTTTTTTGTAACAAATTATTGTCACTTTTATTGGCCCGTTTTTAAAACTCTGCTCACAGTTCCTGCAGTTTTATTTATCAAACCTACCATTTGAGTTCCAAAACTGTTTTTCAACAAAGGTGAATTGATAAGGCTTTTAATGAATGTTAATCAGGGCTGAAAAAATATCTCCAATCTATACAGGGACTGGAAATGGAGATTCCTGTCATTTGAGTGTCAAATTAGCTTTTTGTGTTACAAAAATTTATTTCAACGACATACCCATCTTTAAGGGAAGCAGGGGTTTCCCCGTGTTTTGCTCTTTTTTTTCTCTTTTGCTTGCCAGATTTAACATGCCACCTGAACGACATGTTGATATCTCATCTTCTCTTCCTCTCTTATCTGTTAGAGAGAGCCAGTTTGCACACACACCCTTAAAATTGCTTTGTCGCCTCCTAGAAATAGAGTGACATCAGGAAAAGAAAAAACAGAAAAGTAAATACTTTCTGCGTTAATGAGGAAGTAGCACTCAAAGCCTGCAAGTAAAAGATGATAAATGTTTATTACTGTTAACTGTCAGCTGACCGCAACCTAGGCCTGTTCATCTCAAGAAGCAGATTCATTTCTCCCACGAACAGGCTCTATGCACAGCTCCACTACTTCCTGAACTTCAGCAGCTCCTTTTTTTCTTGTCTTTCATTACTTGTCAAGCTGAATAATCCAAGTGTGTCTGGCTGGTTACTGAGGTTCTTTTCTTTCTGACTTCTCTCTGCTTTCCTTTTCTAAGCAAATTTTCCTTCCTCCTCTTCAAATGTTCTCTCCACCAGTGTTCAAATTTTCCTCCACTCTCGTTCAATCTTCTTCCTCTCTCATCTCCTATCAATTTTACACTGTTCTAAAACATTATATATATTTACACTGCTCAAAAAAATTAAAGGAACACTTTGAAAACACATCAGATCTCGATGGGGAAAAAAAAATCCTGCTGTTTATTTAGTGTATACTGGTATGGACTGGGTGATTTGTTAGGAACAAAAGGATACGACATCATTTGATGGAAATGAAAATAATCAACCTACAGAGGCTGAATTCAAAGACACCCTAAAAATTACAGTGAATAAATGATGCAGCAGGATAGTCCATTTTGATGAAATTTCATTGCAGCAACTCAGAATGGTACTCAGTAATTTGTATGGCCCCCACGTGCGTGTATGCATGCCTGACAACATCGGGGCGTGCTCCTAATGAGACGACGGATGGTGTCTTAGGGTATCTCTTCCCAGATCTGGACCAGGGCATCACTGAGCTCCTGGATAGTCTGAGGTGCATCCTAGCGGCGTCTGATGGATCGAAAAACATAATGTCCCAGAGGTTTTCTATTGGATTTAGGTCAGGTGAGCATGGGGGATAATAAATGGTATCAATCCTTCATCCTCCAGGAACTGCCTGCATACTCTCTCCACATGAGGCCGGACATTGTCGAGCACCAGGAGGAACCCAGGACCCACTGCACCAGCATAGGGTCTAACAATGGTTACAAGGATTTCATTCCGATACCTAATGGCAGGCAGGGTGCCGTTGTCTAGCCTGTATAGGTCTGTGCCTCCCTCCATGGATATGCCTCCCCAGACCATCACCAACCCACCACCAAACTGGTCCTGCTGAACGATGTTACAGGCAGCATAACGTTCTCCACTGCTTCTCCAGACCCTTCACGTCTGTCACATGTGCTCAGGGTGAACCTGTTCTCATCTGTGAAAAGCACAGGGAGCCAGTGGCAGACTTGCCAATTCCGGTGTTCTGTGGCAAACACCAATCAAGCTCCACGGTGCTGAGCAGTGAGCACAGGGCCCACTAGAGGACGTTGGGCCCTCAGGCCACCCTGGTGAAGTCTGTTTCTGAGTGTTTGGTCAGAGACATCCACACCAGTGGCCTGCTGAAGGTCATTTTGTAGCTCTGGCAGTGCTCCTCCCACTCTTCTTTGCACAAAGGAGGGGATGCCAGTCCTGCTGATGGGTTTTAGATCTTCTAAGGCCCTATCCAGCTCTACTGGAGTAACTGCCTGTCTCCTGGAATCTTCTCCATGCTCTTGAGAATCTTCTCCATGCTCTTGAGAATCTTCTCCATGCTCTTGAGATTGTGCTGGGAGACACAGCAAACCTTCTGGCAATGTCACATATTGATGTGCCATCCTGGAGGACCTGGACTGCCTGTGCAACCTCTGTAGGGTCCAGGTATCGCCTTATGCTAACAGTAGTGACAGTGACCCTAGCCAAATGCAAAACTGGTGAAAAAGAGTCAGAAAAGATGAGGAGGGGAAAATATGTCAGTGGCCTCCACCTGTAAAACCATTCCTGTTTTGATGGTCGTCTCTTTGTTGCCCCTCTAGTGCACCTGTTGTTAATTTCATTAACACCAAAGCAGCTGAAACTGATTAACACCCACTCTACTACTGACCTGACCAAATCTATATCCCAGAAATTTAATTAACCTGATGCTATACTCTGATTATAGAGTGTTCCTTTCAATTTTTTGAGTAGCATATATTGTCATGCTTTTGGTTTCCATGGTAACAGATGCGTTTTTGTAGGTGAAGATACACAACAAAAAAAAGAAAGGTCCCTTGCATGAACTTTACTTCTTTCAAGAACAGATGACTTACAACCATGTAAGAACCGTGTGACTTCTGGCCTTGAGCTTTGGCACAGACAGCGCATAGCTATGTCCAGGGAGTGAGTGGCGAGAGCCATAACAACAACAACAAAACATTAACATCAAAGCTCGCGATACTAGCCTTTCCTCTTGAGCTGTGTTGCCTTTACTGACCTAACTTAGGCTCGGAAAACTAAAATACAAATACAAAACCAAGTTTAGGGTCTAATAAAGTTTAACCTTCTTTACACTATACCCCCTCTTAGGAATACTGAGTCCCTTGTGCAAAGGTTATACAGCCAAAATTGAGAAAGAAGTGGTAGTTAAAAGAACTTAACTACTGAAATGTATATGCCATAAGGGCAGAAAACATAAACCAAGTTATTTAAATTCTGCAATTGTAACATTCAACTAACTCACTAACTTAACCAGTGCCTAAATCTTTGCGGCATTTTGCCTAGACAACCACTAGATGTTTTAACAGTCTTTTCTGAAGAGTTTGAATCCCCCTGCTTTCCATCTGGCTGGCATCCTGGATCTTTTGGCTGGAGGCCTTCATCCTGATCATCTGACAGTGGTAGTAGAGGAGCCAGGGGAACATCCTCTTTATTTGGTTGAAATTCTTGGTCTTAACAATTCTTAAGCAGTCTTCTTCTCTGCCGTAAAACCCAGACTGGTATCATGTAACTGTCATATGGCTTGAGCCGGTCGTGGTGTATCACTGTGCTGCGCTTGGGACCTTACATTTCAAACAGCACAGGACCACGGCAAGCTGCAATAATTAACGGGCCTTTCCATAGTTTCTGAAGCTTAGGGCTTAACCCTTTCTTCTTTGCATCGTCTTTGACAAACACCAGGTCTCCTACACTGTAGAGGTGTTCTTTGGCCCAGAGGTCATGCACCTTTTTCTGCCGCTCTTGTGCAATGCGAAGGTGGTCTCTTGCCAGGTCATGTGCCTCTTTTAAGCTTTCCTCCAGGCTTTAGAGGAAATCTGCAGTTTCCAGTTCATCAACCTTGAGTTTTGAGCCAGACTGGATGTCTTGTGATTGGTGGACTTCCCTGCATATGCCTATTGGGTGTGAACCTGTCACTGTGTGTCGTGAGCTGCGATAAGCTCCTGTGAGTAGTGGCAGTTGTTCGTCCCAGTTCTTTTGGTCCTGCTTCACATGACATCGAAGCATGTGCAATAACGTCCTATTAAACCTTTCTACTTGTCCATTGGAGGACGGGTGGTAAGGGGAAGTCCTAGTCTTAGGTCTTAGTGATCTGCATGAGCTTACATACATTCTGAAACAGGAAGCTATAAAAATTGCGACCTTGATCTGACCCTCAATTTTCAACTGATTTTCGAACGGTTTGGTTTGTTATAAACATCAAAGGTGTAGTTACGACACTACGTAATTATGAATAATTATAACCATAGGTTTTCATATAAAAACAGCAAACACATACAAGGAACTAATGTTAAATCAAATGGGCTACTAAAATTCAGTGTTAAGAATATAAGAATAGCAAAATTACGTGTATATACATAATGTATAATGTAGCCTATTATAATGCATATCGAGCTCTTGTACTTAAGCAACGGTGATTGCTGCATCCATAAGCTGCACAAAAGTCTGGCATTTTGTCAAGTTCCTATAAAAATCATAATGCAAGATGTTGTACCAAAGCAATACCATTAGAAATCATGTTTAAGTTAGATAATATGTCGTTCTACTGAATGGAAAGAGTGACCACGCCTCCCCAGCTGATGTGAAACGGCTGGTTAAACTCCACCTCATAAGTCACCTTATGTTTCTTTTCCCCCCTCCCCTATTCTTTGGTCACACCTACAGTTTATTTATCCCTGTTTTCTCCTGCATCAGTCAGAACTGAGGAAGCCTCTTGGATGAGAGGAGAAACGTTTTCTAGAAAACTTCACGTCCAGTTGCCTAAACTGAACAAATTAAATAAAAATGAAAAACAGAAGACATTAAAAAATGTTCAACCACATATAATGCATGACAGAAGCGGATGAACTACCTCCAGTGATATTTACTTTTACTCCATAAGACCTTAACCTGAACATCCATGTATTAGAAATCTCAGCTTGAATTTACTTGAGTAACTTAAAAAAAAACTCTTCTAAGCTTAGTTGTACTTTCCTGTACTTTTACTTGAGTAAAACTCTTGTGAGAGTATTGCTCCTCTGAAGTAAAATTTCTGGTTACTCAACTAAACTGAGAGTAACTTGAGTTATTTAAGACCAGACAAATACACAGGAAACAGTACATATATTGTACAGTACATATACATTATAACTAGGGCTTTAATGAGCTGGGATTTTTCCAAGTGGAGAATTTAACAGTTAGAGTCGAGTCGATGCGTCGTTCTATGAAGACATTACATTAAGTAGTGGGGCGGTGAGGGGGGGGTTACTTACAATATGTCTGGCTGCAGCAATGGTATCAGAGGTCCGATCCAGCTATTATTGCTAACTGTGTTGTGCGCTCTGCTAAGTGCCTACAAAAGGCTAATAAGAGACCAGTTTTGCATGCTGGCTGCCATGCAGGCCCGTGTGTACACCTGCCGAGGATTGGGGGGGGGGGACTTTTCGGGTTTTGAGTTGTCCAGATGTGAGTCTTAATTCAGTTGACTAATCTATAAGTCGACTTTTTGCTGAATGTCCTACTCCTAACATATACGCATTAAATAAAGGAAAACTGGTTTTAAACGTTTATGTTAACAAAAGTTATTTGAAACTGTTTTTTTTTTTGCTGGAATTTGTGAACAGGTTATCTTTTTTATTTTTATACTTTTTATACTCATTTTTTGCAGATGACTGTCTGATTACATTGTCTGTACATTAAATCAGATGTTAGGCGCTATTAGTTAGTACAGGAGTCATTTTACCCGGTACCTGTTTACTTTTAGTTGATCACTATCACTACTTGTTTTATTAAACGTATGTACTGAATTATTAAGGGTTTGAGGGCAATGACACAGAATGCTTTTGGAAACATCTGAACAGCTGTATGTGGCATTTACAACAACTATGTCACTGTTTTTATTCTCTGTACTTTTTTGTCATTGTCACCAGAGTGTTTAATATGAAGGTAAACCATAAGAAACTAATAAAATAATGCTAACATCCCCAAAGACCTTCATATTGGTGAATATAACATGTAAACAACAAGCAAACTGTGGTTAATTAAGCCCAACCTTCTGGCAAATTCATCTTATTGTCTTAAATGTAATATTTCTAAAGACAAATTAGGGTCTATGAGTGACTTGATAACTAAATAATAGGAATAAATGAAAGATTTCTATACAAGTTAATGAATGGCAGTTTTTACTTTCATTATGCACCATAATAAAAGGAGTCATTGCAGTAAAACAGTCAGTACTTTGACCCGTTTCACTTCAAATAATTTGAATCTAATGATTCACAGGTATACAATACCTGCTACTGTTCCAGTTCAGCTGGAAGCGACCCAAAACATACCAGCAGAACAAACCCATCCTCGCTTGTAAACTATAAATGCCATCAGAAAACAGTCAAGAGGAGATTTGTTTTGCATATTTTTTAAACAGAAAACTGCAAAAGATGATAAAATAAAAGCCTAAACAGTTTTCATGTGAATGCAAAACAAAAACAAAGTGCAGCTTAATAATGCAGTGCTAATGTCAAGCATGTAAGATATGTATGTAATAAATACCCACCTCTCTCAAACCTTAGACGCTGATATAGATCCGCCTGATGTGGAGCTGCCAAGCTGGCAATCTGCAATCAAAGTACATAAACAAAAAACAAAAAAATTCAGACTTATGCTTGTTAGCATGAAGAAACTCTGCTTCTCAAAAAACAAAATACTTTAAATAATCATATATATAAGATATAATGTAAAACCCGTAAGTAGTCTGAGACTTTTAATAACTACGGTAATGAGAAGCAGATTAACATTTGCATTCAAATGCTTTGGCAAAAAAGAATTAAATAAATGAAGGTAATCAAGGGTTAATATTGCAACTATTGTCATCATATTAACCTCTGTGGTTTATATTATTGTAAAACACATTAAAGTTTGTGGCTGCAGTGTGACCGAATATAAAAACAGGAGATAAATGCTACATTTTTTATGTTTTACAAGATACATGTTCATTCCATTTTGCTATTTTACAACTACAACAAAAGCAATAAACAGGGTTTATTTCCCGACTAACAGTGATAAAAAATATCAAATAAAAGACAATAACTGCAAGCTAAGAGGATTTTTTTAACGAGCTGCAGAGTTTCCAATGTTTTATGAGTCAGCCTGTTTCAACATCTCTTCTCAAGCTTTCATCTACAGCCTTAACAAATCCCTTATTTCACTTTTATTACATAAACACGAGAGTTTCCTTTCAGATAAATACAAAGGTAAAATAAGCAGAATGAACCCGGCAGCCAAACTGATCAAGGCTACACGTAAAAAGATTACTTCTCGGTTCTCTAAATGTTTGGTTTTAAGCAAACAAAACCAGACGCTAAAAACCCAAGAAAAGTTTAACAAGAAAAAAAGGAAAAAAAGAAAAAACCTAACATCCGAACTAAAACTGTCGACCTTTTGCTTTTATAGCTGAACCTCACAGGTTGGTGAGAACAGGGATGAGCTATCAAAGGTAACAAGAGTAAATAAAAACAGCATAAATAAATCTATATATTCATCGTCTTTATCCTCCTGTCCTCACAGGGTCACCCAGGTCTAATCCGGACATGTCAAAGAAATAAACACTAATTATTATAAAAGGTTATGAATATCAGATGCCTGGTCAGGGGAGTGGTAGAAAGCTGCAGGAAGAATCTACTTAAAAATAAGTGCAGTAATCTTCTAGTGCAGTAAGTTGGTTGCTTGTTTAAGGTACGTTTTCACTGAAGGCCAATTTTCAGCTGAAATGAAGGATTCCCACGTTATCCCTATGTAGAGCACGCTCCAGAGCAGTGAAAGGGGAAATTTATTGAGGCCAAGCGCACATTTTAGACTAAGTTCAATCTCTTCCAGGCCTGTGAAGTACACATAAGGAAATTGACATTATATGAATTCGCAAATATAAACTGTTATCTATATCGCTGTCAAGAAATCCAGTCGTTGACTAGATGTGGCCGTGACCTAGAGTGAAGAAAGCAGTGGAGCTTTTTCTAACTGAATTAAAGATAGAAAAAGTAATACAGACAAAGGGTGAAGAGGGGAAAGCTCTTGTGGTTTTAGAGGTGGATTTTAAAAAGGCGGTTTTAATTTAGCTCTAGTAGGACTGTTTCAAAGTCCCACCTCCAGCGCAGACACTAGCCAGCCACTGCCTTCTCTCCCCCGCTCGGCTGCTCTCTCTTCCCGGCAGGCTCCTCTGATCTACCCGACCAGCCGGTGCCTCTCCCTGCTCTGGTACTCTGTCTGCCCCGCTGACAGAGGCCGATCTCCTGCTGTGGTTTCTTAGCTTCAGAGTCATAGCCAGACCACCTCTGGTCTCTCGCACTTATTTCTCGCTGCTTCTGTCTGAGCTCCAGGACATCGTCTCATCTTAACTCTGTTGGGGGGGTTCGTCCCCTAACGTGGGACAGTAGGGCCTCGTGTCACAGATAGGCGGAAGTACGGCTGAGTATGCTCCGTACAGGTTCTGTCTTTGGGGAATCTGGTGAATCCAGGGACGTCGACACCGATGGCCTTGATCGGCTTTCAAAAATAACAAAAGCACTGCAAGTTTCACGGTAGATTTTTGCAGGTTTTGCGTTGGGTGTGAACGCACCATAAGACTTCTTGAAATACATTCTCAAAACAAGGAGTGTTAAAAAAATACTAAAACCTATACTGCACTTGCAGATTATTGCACAGATTTTTGAGTAGAATTCTTTCAAAATAAGATTAATAATCTAACAGAATCTGCTCTGGATTCGATCATCAATCTCAAAACAAGATCAAAAGGATGTTTTTTGGCAGATATAAGACTGCAGTCGTATATCTCCCCCTCTTTAGGGCGCCACCTTTGCAGTCTCAGTTAAATGATTACATTTTCGGTTTAAACAGCACATACCTCTGAGTCTAGCAGCACTCCGCTTTTTTGGCAAGCCATATCTGGGCATGTGATGGGAGCCCCCCCACCTTCCATTATGGCAAGCTGGACATACTGCTGCAAACACTGCAGGGGGGTACAAGAAAAAAAGATGTGTGATTAATAGTAGAAGGCTAAAACAAATACCATGCCTTGAAAACAATAACAAACTTTTCTTTATGGCATACAACCGAAGCAACATAACATCAAAGAGAAACATGAAGGAAGCAGGCGTGGGAATCAAAGTGATGTTAAAACAGGTCAGGTTATTAGAATTTGTTATATCAGCGGCTGCATATCAACAGTCACATGTTGCCTCAGCTGTGAAATCTAGAGAGGAAAAGGAACTATGCGAGGATTGCACAAACGTAGTTTTTTGAGGAACAGAATTTTACATTTCTGTGGAAGAAGCCCAATAAACGCCCAGGAAGGAAATTTGAAATGCTGTGTTAATGATGCTAAACAGGAGAGGAACAACGCAGGTGCCATCCGACACCAGAGGGCTGGAGCTATTTCTGATTGACAAAACAGAAAACAAGCCGCATGAACAGTTTTTTTATCTTCCTCCTCCTTGCGCCATATGTGGGCGTGTTTTTAGGCTCTGTGACCTTGTGCTTCCAAACCCAGATACTTGAACAGCGATTAACACCTGTGACAGGAAGTCACTCTGTTTTGATATTCCAGGCAGGAACAGATGGGGACGTAAACATCTGGCCTCCCCTTATAAATATTACGACTCTGTCTTCCAAAGATAGCACCACTGTTCTTACAACAAGGGTGAAACTGAAACCCTCGCCGTGACCCGGAGCTTTTAAAAACAGTCAGAAGCTGGAAAAGTCCAAAGACGAATTAAATGGAATGAAGTTGAGGAAACACCAAATCTTCATGTCATCATTGGAAAAATTTGATATTTGTCAATAAAGGGTTGAATTTAGAGCAGAAACTAAAATCACAGGATAAATGTGCGTTGGATCCCTTTTGTAAAATCATCCCTGCAAACGCTGGAGCAAAGAAAAGGCATCTAAAAATACTCTGATCTATTTATGGAGCTTCTTTAGAAGTTAAGGATTCCTGTCAAATTCTTCTGGGTTTTTTATGATGCGTTAAAACAGCTCTTTGTCGGGGTGGACTGATATTGAAAAAACAGCTTCAGTGATTTATTTTTAAAGCAAAACTGGCAGGTTCCAAAAAAATCCTCTATAAATATCCTGGACACAAACATCAATACTGGTTTTGGTAAAAGACACACTGGACTAATCAAGTACAGTTTCCTGTTTGTTTTCAGCAGATAAGTAAAACAATTTATCAATGATTGATGATATACTTTCCCTTTTTCCTTCAAAAAAACAGCTTCATTATTGTTTCATGAGCTTATTATTTTAGTTTTTTATTTTTAATAACAACTAATCAATCTATTGGCAGATTGTCTGCTTTTCATGCTCAAATTAAGGGCAAATACACAAACTTTAACACATTCTTTTCTTATTTTAGATCAATTCTTTCAATGCAATACTAAGAATTTGAAATGGGTTCAACCCCAAACTGCAAAAATCCATCTAAATTAATAAACGTTCTTTTTAAACAAAGAAGTCTGAGCAAATCTGCCAAAGGAATGAGGAATTTTGCCCTTGAAAATGGATAATTAGATAATATACACTTGAAAAAGGATAATGGAGTTGTTTTACTTATTCTAAACATAACGAATCTTATGCCATTGGCAAATTATCTTACTTACCAGCTCAAAACAAGGAAAATACAGTAATTTCAAGAGAAATTAACTTTTGCACTGGAATAATTCAAATTAATACAAGAAAAACTGGTCTAAAAATAAATAAAAATGCTTTAAACTAAGTGTGTCTTAAAAAAATCTTTAAAAAACCTCCTTTAGATCTGCCCTGAATGCAGGACATGTCATTGCTCCTCACCGCTGTGCAGAACATGCACTCGCAGCTCTGCAGTTCCCTGATGGCTGCAGGCGGCTGCAGACTGAGGCACAGCTTGCAGAGGACATCATCAGCAGCAGCCTCTGCCATCGTTTGTGACGAATCCTCAACGTCCAGGTTAATGGTGGGACTCCTGCTGGCCATGGTGGGCAGAGGCAGGGAAGGAGGAGTCGGGCTGTTTCTAGGGCTTCCTCTGGTCATGCCGGCAATCTACAGTCCCCATGATCCTGGAAGCAGAAATGAAACTTTGTTTGTTCAACTCTTCGCTTCCTTCCCCTTCAGGATAAAACTTAGAGCCGATTCTGGAAAGTCTGATTGCTTTTGATGACAGGTTTAGAAACTTTGAGGATTTTCCATCTCTCTGGATCATAACTTTTATAACATTTAACTCAACATATGAAGTCATAATTCAGCCCTAATGTCTCTGGTTACATATCCTAAGGTTATTAGGCATCGTTTGAATTATCCTGAGAGCAAAAAAAACCTGTATAGTCCTAATTATTTGACACCACATCTTAGAAACAGTTTAAAATTTAAGAGTAAAAATCAGACATGAAAAAACAAAATAATGCACACAAGACGTTGAAAGGTTTTCAGATTAATTTGATTGTTTTTTAACTATATATATATATATATATATATATATATATATATATATACATACAAATTATTCTTTTTTTGGGT
>JAUZNJ010032994.1:0-13393 GCA_034780135.1 Jordanella pulchra
AATCGATGTAGATTTTCGTTTATTTATTTTGTTTTTGTTAAAAAATACATATGTTTTTGAATATTGGTCAGGACATGGTAAGTCACATTCTGCTGATCTTTAGCTTCTTTATGCAAACAGCTAAAGAAAACTATAGTGTCTGTGGAAAAATCGTAAGATTTTAATATAAAATGTGCTTCTTTCACAAGGTGTTTTATTAGTGTAATTTAATTACTTAATTTTCTGTAATATTTTTTACAAGACATTAAAATCAGTTGGCAACACTCTAAGTTCGCTTTCCTGACTTGTTTTGAAACTCACCTGATATGATACGCTCCACAGAGGACTACTAGTAGTTGGCATCCAGTCAGCCCATCTAACAATGTTCATTCCTTTTAGTTAAGTGGCAAAAAGAAATATTTGGGTCATCTTTTATATGGTCACACCTAACGGCAAGACATGCAGGGGACTAGAGCAGAAACTCAATATCGTTCCAGCTAGATTTGAACATTTGATGGGTCTGTGCTGCAAGCCATCTATATTATAATATGCTTTTTCTATGTTTACAAAAACACTATACAACTATTTCTGACTTTCTGTATACTTCATGAAACTTTAGGAGCAAATATTGCATTTACAGTACACAATTAATGAGAGAAATCAAGCCGCCCCTACTGATTTGAACTCTCTCTTTGCATATCAGTGGTTGTTTCCCATTGCTTCATTGTGTGGCCTATTAACTAGCTGTCTTTTATCAACCTAACCTGCCGCAAACCCCTTACAGCTCTATCCTACTTTTTACCTAATTGGTACAATCATTAGTTACCAATCTTTCTTTCTAATCTTTGTACAGCTCACCATAAGTCTCACTTCATCTCTCTGACTATTGGTTCTCTTTTCTTGCATCTTTCATTGAAGGCTTCCCATCTTATCCATCTACCATCTTTAGTTGTCATCTCTGGTCTGGTCTAAAGTTATTTCTATCATTTTTTCTCATCATCACCTTTGGTGTCTTTTCTCAGTCATCTGATGACACTTTACTCGCCTAAAATACTTCTTTGAACTCATCCTTGAACATTATAGAACTATTCTCCTTTTTGTTCAACAATCTATTCCTTGGCTCTGCGTTTACTTTCAACTGCTTTATCAAATACTTTCTTAGTACATAGGATTATTCAGGTACTATACCTATGTTCATTAAAAAATTAGAGCTGCCAAGGGTTGCAAACATGATGCTAATACATATTTTTGCAGCGAATACTAAAAGTAATGCAAAGACAAATAATAGGCTTACAAAGGCAATAAGAATAGAAAAAAACACACAAATTAGTCTAATACACAAATTACATGCAAAGTAAAATGACACAAATGAGAAATACTGCAATCACAAAAAATAGAGAGCAGCAAAGTGCAAACATGCTGAAAAGACAACTGCTGCAAACAGAAATAATGTGACACTAAAACTAACCTAAGGTCTCCTTGTTAACACCCCTGTGTGTATATATACACCCCCCCCCCCACATACACATATATATATATGTGTGTGTGTGTGGGGGGGGGTGCATAGCTTAGGTTTGCATAGCTAGCAGCTTAAGTTTGATGGAATTTCAAGTTCCTCTAAACACTGCAAATCTTGCATTGCATTACAACATCCTCTCAAATAGATTGCATATTCAAACAGCATCTTTCCATCCTCAGCTTTAATTGCTAGGCAGTTCTAGGCTTTATCCAAATAAGCTCCACAAACTTTAATTTCATTTCCAAAATGCTCCTTTAATAGTTGTTTAGCTCATCTGTAGCCTTTACCTCCTTCCATATGTAAACAACTTCCAACCAAATCTCTTGGCAAACCAGATATAAATTGTTCTAGATAATACAGTCTGTCTTTATGACGTTCAGTCTTGTCTTCAATTAATTGTTCAAATGCATGAATAAAATACTGGTATTCTATTGGGTTACCATCAAACACAGAAATATGTATCTGAGGTAACAAAGACAGGTTTTGCAGGCTGATAATGAGTTTTGCTATGTCATTTTGTCTTTTGGGTCACAACATTCAAATTTTTATTATCAGCAGTAACGGCCATACCTAAGTAATCTCATGCAGTTTCTCCCATTATTCAGTATTTGTTAGTTCAGCCCCTACCTGTATGTGTTCTCTTTCAGCCTCTGACATGGGAAATAGCTTGGAGCTCAACTGCTTGGCTGTGTCTTTCCTGGAAAGGGGCAACTGTGGAACTAGTTACTTTTTGTATATCTGCTTCCTTTCGTGTGTCTGCTTCTATCTCCTTAAACCAGAATCGACCTCGGCAGAAAGCCAGTCACAATGAACGTGGTTTTGTGTTGTTTTTTTTTCCTGTTAAAAAGGAGTTGGTCTTCTCTGCTGTCACTACAAGTCAATGCAATCAGCTGTTTTTCTCTGGATAGAAAACTGTGAACCATTCTGACTGTATGAGCTGGTTGAATTATCTCTTTAAAGTGTCTTTAGATGGCATGTTTTGTGAATTGGAACTATATAAACTGAATTGAATTCAACTAGTATGGTTTCCAACCCTACTACTCTTTACAAATCATTGTAAGTTTTTTGTTTCTTAAATGTCTTGAATACCAAGTAGTGCTCTTGCATTTGGGGACTTAGCTTCAACAATGCTGAATACAAATACAAAAAATATGCTTATAACAAAAAGCAAAGCAATAATATTCTAAACTATTTAGCCATTTTTGGCAATACTCCCCTCTTTAAACTAACACTTTCTATTACATTTTCAAGTGTCAAAGGAGCTGGTTTGTGTAGCTATTCTCATTTCTTGCAATATAATATTGTGGAAAAGCTAACTGGTTATTTTATAGAACCAGTTAAGAACTGTCTTTAGAACCAATTCAATTGGTTCTAAAGAAGCAATACCTAAGGAAGCAATTCAGTGAAAAAGGACTATAAGGCCAAAAGTGTGTTTTATTAAGCCCCTCTGGCTCCAAACGATTCCCATTTCCAATTATAGTGTAATTAGGTGTAAATTAGCCATCAAGGATCATTGTTTGGATGCATGACACTTACTGAATGGAATGCCTATAATCCAATGGGAGGGACTGACATGCTGTTTGGAAAATATATACTCCAGGAGGACTTTTCACAAAGGAACACTAGCGACATGAATTATTGTGATTCATGGGTTGTGTTTTTGTGTGCATATGGTAGCTCATCAGTTTTCTAAAAAAACATTTTTTTTGTAGTTTCTTTTGTCTAGCAAAAATATTAGAGACTGAATTTGGTAAAAAAAAACATAATATGACATAAAGAGTATAGAAAATAAGGCCTTTTTACAATGCCTTTAGAAAACCCAGATAAGGCCTTTTTACAATGCTTTTCAAAAACCCAGACTTCAGAGGAGTCCGAGCTTTTGGAAGCTTTGGATGTGCACAATAATAATAATAATGCAATAATGCAAATGTCTATCTCTATGTTTAGGATGCTGGAGGGACCACTTTTTATCATTACGTTTAAACCCATCTCAATTCTCCCATTCCGCAGTATTAGTTCCACCAATAACTTTATGCTTTATTTGCTTTTTAGATTGATTTCGTCTGTTCCTGTTTGACTGTGAAACCATCCTGGGGAGAATAATAAGCTAGGCTGCTGCATTTAACACCTTTGTTTGAATCCACGGTGTTGGAATCAGGCCTACTATTTCAGTGTAGTCTTGCTTCTTTTACTGTGACTAACTGTAGGTGCTATATGTGCAGAGCTAGTAGGTAAATTCCCCAAAACACTGGCAGCTGTGGCTGCAGTGCAAAGGGGTTCCACAAAATACTGACTGCATACAAATGCCCACCCCACAAACCGTATTTGTAAAAAGATTTTGATATCTGTTTATAATGTTCCTCATGCTCTACATTCAGTCACAATTTTGTCTAAAGTGCAAATGAATAAAATTGAACTCTGTAGTTGTAATGTTGAAAGATGTGAAAAACATCTAGTTGTATAAATGTTGCAAAATGCTATATATTGCTAATTTGATTCATTGTGGTGATTGGACACAAGAAGTTAATTATTTTTAACTCTGATAAATGGGGTGGAGTCAACTCTGTGTTCAATATTTCCCATTTATAATTAAATGAGCCTGTTACTACAGCTTCAAGTAAATCACAAAACATTTGTTACGCACCACTAACATTACTGGTATTCCTTCTTGTGTCTTCATCGGGAATTAAAAAGTGTTCTCAATGAAAAACATCGGCATTGGCAGTGTTACACCACTATCTTCCAGTCCTGTGATTCTTTTCTGTATACATATATGCCTGTCAATGCTGGAAGATGTAATCAGTCTTGGTTGACTACACTTGATCTGTTCCCTCAATGAGGCTGCAAACTTGCAACTGCAGAACACTGGCTGCTTTTACATAGCTTTACTAATAAAGTCAATGTGGTTTCTTGTTAAGGGAAATGCTTGTCTTAAAAATGTATTTGCAGTTCTTCTTTCAGGTCTTCTGCTTATCGAAAACTGGGCATTAATCACCATGTTGCCTTGAGCTGACTAATAACATAAAGTGGGAAAAAAAGAGATCAACCTTGTTTGCTTTAGTTCCTTGTTTATTATAAAGTTCAGTAGAACTAAAGGTAAAATTGGTGGACATCTATAATTATAACAGGAATAATTCAAAATATTATAGCTGCTATATAGCCATTTACCATCTATCGTTTTTTGGATGATAACCAAGATCACTGAACCCGTTAACCGTCCTTTACCCACCAGTGACACTAGAGGCTTATAAGGAAGTCAAGTTTTAGCCAACTGTTTAATGGTTTAGTTATTACACTAATAGCTATTTCATTGTACAGGTTTTAGACATTCAATGTGTTCTTTTCTGTCTGTTTAGATCACAGGATTTAATTACTTATAATACTTAAATGCATAAATATCTTTTAAACAAAGGTGGTCTAATATTTTTTTCAATGACTCTTTGGAAAAGGTGTTAGGACATGCAGTCTACAAGACTTCCTTCTGTATAACTTCAAATGTTCTCATATCAAGTGCAGTAGCCTTGTTTGAAAAGCATGTGCACTGTAGTAACTAAAACAGGACCTGCAGAGCTAAAAGAAAGAGACTCTTATTCATTTTATAAACCGAGTGTATCATTGAGGAAATATTTTTACATACACTTGTCTGGCATTATAGGAGTAATGACATCACACACCGTTTCAGCTGATTATATCACCCTAATTCCTGCAATTATCAAGTGATCGCTGCAAATTCTATATCTCAGTGATTCAGTATGTACCTGTTGGGTTCTGCTGTGTACACTCCTCTGGGTATTTTCATATACTGCACTTAGAATCTGACACTGATTGGATTCACTTGAGAAACATCCTCTGGCATGTTTTTGAAAATTTTAAACTGCATATTCGCCTTTGACCAAATCTTTTTTGTGTGTGTGCAACTCAACGGCTTTGAGAACCATTTCAGAAACACCTGTAGCGAGAGTGCAGTAGCATAAATTCCAGTAGTAAAAACATAAAGTTAAAGCTTACAAAAGAGGCAACTTCTGCACAGTGTTTCTTCATATGGTCAATTACATAATGCTAGAGAGAAAAAGTTTAAAAGTTTCTTTTAAATTATAGCTGTGTGAATATATGTTGAAACAAATCAAGAATTAACTTTTTGGATAAAACATAAACATATATAACCAATTTATTTTCTACTTTTTGTAGGAATGCTTTACATCAATCAGTTTTTCTTCTTTATCAAGCCTATGTCTTCTCATCCTGCTGTCTGTTTTGCAAAAAAAAAAACAGTCTTTTCCAGTAACTGTGGAAATTTGAGAGAAAAACAAGAGTACCACACCCTGCAAACTGTAAGGCATTGTTGACAGAGCAGCAATAGTTGATTTAGAGTGGACAGCCAGAACAAACAGTCCATCCACAAAGGGGGGGAGTTGGTGGGAAGGAAATTGTTATGTGGGAATTTTATGCGTTGTTCAAATGATCATTTTTCACAAATAACACTTATCAAAAACTTTTTTTTTTTTTTTTTTTAGAATAACTGTTTAGTTAGATGCACTTAATTACAACTGCCGTAAGCTAAGTACCTTTATGTAAATCATTAAGTCCAGCCCCTCCTCTTATCTTTTCACTGCAAGAATAATGAATATTTCCCATACAGGTGTTACTTTTCAAGATCTTTTTAAAACAGTTTTTGTTGTTCTGTACATTTCTCTATAGGATATGTAAATGTCTACATCAGCCACCAATCACAAAACAAGCTTACTCTGGAAGGCAACCAGACTTCTGTCTGACTTTAAGTTGGCTTCCAAATAGTGGAAATGAAATGGTTTATCAACCTAACTGAATTCATGAGATTCTGTCTTACAATTATCAATAATTCTATTACTAATGTGCTTACTAATGTGCTTACTAATATAACTTACTAATATAACTTACTAATGTGAAAAATATAACCGTAAAAGAAAAAACTAAGCTTTATTTTAGAATTTTTTTGCAGGGCTTCGACATTTTGCAGTACTCCAAACAGTGACGTCACCTGGTTGGTCGATGCTTTGGCTAGTCATTGAATATGTTGATAAAATCTCACAACCATAAAACACTTCAGAAATTTTAAAGGACAGAGAAGAAGCTGAAAGGACACTAGAGCATATAAATCCTGTTGCTTATGGTTTTGATCCCATTAGCTGTGTGGCTAAAGCTGTAGCGAGGAGAGAAGAGGCAGTTTTGGAGCTGAGGTTCTGACTATCCCGGCTAGCTGACAGAACACCAGTTGTTGATATTATGTAAAGAAGGAGACCTTTTTAGTCTGGCAAGCCAGCAGTCCATTGGACAGCCGGCTAAAGCCTTAAGATGCTCAGAGTGTTTTTAATTTCACTGCCAATAAGCTGGGTGCTACTGACCACCCAAAACACTCGGGTCATCTGCAACAATCAGTCAGTAAAAACAGAGTGAAAAAACACGCCAAGCAGACAGAGCAGAGACATGTAAAGTTATGTTGCCAGGTATTAAATCATTAACTATGCCCCTAACTCCAAAACCAACATCCATCACTAGAGCTTAATTCTCCAACTTTATCTCAATTCGAGCCTCTTAATAACACATTTTTATAACTCAAACAGGAGCCATTAGGATGAACACATCCCTTCAGCACAGGGTCCCTTAACCACAGGTTAGCACCGCGGGTCCAAACCTCCAGAGAAATGATCTTTTTCTTGCTGCAGTTTTCTTACGGACCGTGAAGAGGGAATGAGACGATGTTTCAGACCATCCTGAAATCTAGCTGAATACTAATGTCTTTTCAGCCTCGTCTCTGTCAAACAAAATTTCAGAAATGTTTAAAGGTTGTGAGATATAGCTGGTTTTATCAATATATTCAATGACTAGCCGAAGCATTGACTAACCAGGTGGCGTCACCGTTTGGAGTACTGCAATATGGCGGCACCCTGCGAAAAAATTCTAAAACAAAGCTTCGGTTTTTATTTACAGTTATATTTTTCGCAATTAGTAAGAGAATTATTGATAATAGTAAAACACAATCTCTTGAATTCAGTTAGGTTGGTCAACCGTTTCATTTCCGGTTTAAGCCTGTGGTTACCATGACCACCATTGTGATTACCATTTACATATGCATCAGCCTACAATTTATTTTAGGATATTTCTGTTAGTATCACATAACACCTGTGGCGCAATGGTAAGATGAAAACACTGTTATAGAGAAACATAACTATTACTCTATATACTGGACCATTTGTGAAGCATGTAAAATACATACTTTACCCTCATTAGCCACAGCATTTGCGTATGGTGCTTCATACTGTTGATACCACAAGGTGGCCTCTGTTTCTGCTAAAGGGCCCTGCTAACAGGTTCATAACAGTTTACTGTAAGCTAAGAAAACCATTACCTGTAAATATAATAGATAACTTGCTTATTTTTTAATAATATTAAGGAGGAAATCTGTATTAAATACACCACTGGAAGAAAATTTACAGGTCTAAGGAGTCCAATCAATTACACTGATACAGTACATTCAAAAGAACAGAAATCTGCACTGATATATTAAGACAGATTGTAAGATGCCTAATTCTATTATAGCACACCAAATATTTTATGAAGATAAATTTGTCTGATATCTTACAAATTTTCCTATTCATACCTATTATACTTGAAGCCTTTGCTTCACATCTTGATTATATCTTCAAACTTGAAATCCAAAGCAGGATGGTAAAACAGCACTATAAAACATATTCACATTGTCTATACACAAAGGTGACATTAATATATTTATTGCATATCCTTATGGTTACAATTCATTGTAAGAACAACAAAATTTTGGACCGAAACATGAAAGGTTGCAGACTTGTAAGTCCCTCCAGTTGTTGTTCCATCGTTAGAATCACAGGTTATCCCATACCTTTTGTAATCCTATGTTGTAATCAAGATCTGGTCAATTTCTGTAAAATTATCTCACTTTACATATTTTTTTCAGAGATAAGGTGGTAAAACAATAAAAAGAATTTACTTTTGGCAAAATAAAATTACATATGCTGGAATTTTTATTCTGTTCTTTGAGTTGTTTTATGAACAGGGTGTTGTGATTGGTTACAAACATTTTCTTCTCTTTTTTTGCACTACCACAGAACATTTAACTTAAGCCTTTTTCTATACAATGACTTGAACCAACCACTGTGCCTCACTTATTTTTTGCACCCGGTTAACCCCATTCAGGAATGTTTACGGGGCCAAGCATATAGATGATAGTATGTAAAACAAGTGAACACCAAACTAACTGTCTATGCCAATATTTAAAATGTATTCATTTAATTATCAATTGAGTTTATTTGATAGGAGAAGATGGATGCTAACATAGACAAACTGAAAAAGCAGGAGTCCTATGTGTCCATCATGGTGCTTATGGCATGAGCTTATTTGCAGCATTTGTCCCTATATGGGCTTTTATTAGAGTAATCTAAACCAACACATACAGTAGAAAGAGTATTGCTATAAAAGTGACAATAAAATACAAAAAAAGACTAAATTATAAGTTTCTAGCTGTATAGCAACAATGCTAACCAGCAAATCCACCCTACTGCATTAAAATGGTACCTGGGCCATTAAACCCTGAAAAAGGCTCCTGACCAACCATCCTCTATGTTCAACCATGTCAATCTAAAGCAAAATGATTGTTTACAAGCTACCAAATATTAAAGTAAAAGATCTGAGCATTTACAGTACTAAATGAAAGTCCAGCAGTAACAACGGGTATACCTGCTCAGAATTTATCAACATAAAAAATGTTTACAGAAATGAACGGTATAATTTTGTTGTATTAATAGATCAGTACATTTATATAGAGAGATTATGTTGTTACTAGAAAATTCTTTCTTTACAAAACACAAGCAATTACATTTATAATATTCAAACCCTAAGGATGCTGATAATTTTCTGGAAAACAAGTTTCATTATAATGTTAGTTCATGTAAGAACAATTTAATCACACATCTGATGACAGAGATAATCACTCTGCTAACAGAGTTGGATTGCTGTGCCATGATATCTTCAAAATCAAAATATTTTTTTATGGATTATTTTTTTGTGAAAATGAACAGGTAAGTTTCTATTCAAATATTAATATATTAGAACATTGCAGTTGAAAGGTCCTGGAGCCCACTCAATGGGAGAGGTAGGAAAAGATTACTTTCAGCATTATATATCTCTGCAGTGACTTTTTTTTAACAAACAATACCTATACCAAAATTTGCAATAACAGTTAGACATGAATGTAGATAAGCAAATGGGAATCAGTTATATACAATGATTCCCATAATTATAATAATGCATTGGCTGAATATTTGCAAACCTATTCTCTAAAAGGCATAGATTACCTATGTGCCATCTGACCAACTTTGGAGAATGGGGCACGGTCAAAGATGTAACAAATTAGCAGACATACAGCAAGTTCTTTTTACCTGGTAGCACAATTCTCTGGTAAGAGATTCACTCTTTCTGAATGGAGCCGTGCTTTATATGGCCTGTTCCAAATGGTCTTGTCTTTTCCAGTGGCATATAATTGGACACTAAAACATACAAATAAGACCTGAAGCCTTCTTTTACCGTCAACACAACATTTACTGGGACATGGCACAGGAAATCATAGGATCCTATCCTGGTTTGCAAAGGTGCCTAAGAGAGAAAATAGAGTAAAAACTGACTAATTATAGCTTTTCTAAATCGCTAGGCATTTTGTGTTGCCATACTGCATCGATGAAAACAGAACTCTCTTCCTCCCTAATTTCATTTGCTAGATTGTTGCAAAAAATGAGTCTCAACTATGTGGAAATACAGTAACCATATATTTTAAAAGGCAGTGATGTGAACTATTATGGATCCAAAGCAGGCTGGCAAAACTGTTATTTGAATAACATAAAAGCAGTGTGTTCTTACCATAAAATGCAGGGCTGTGTGAACTTTTGGTGCATTATTGGGATACCAATGAGTGAAATGTATGATGTGAATGTTAAAGTGGAGATGTTTAAATCTCCACATTTTTAATAGTGAAATTCTGGTTTTCTGTTTGCCCAGGATCCCCAAATAGCAAAGAAAATATAGACAAAGAATAATAAAACAAATTAAAATGCAGCAAAACTTAAGATTTAAACCAGAACAAATGAATTCCATTCACATTTCAATTAAACATCAAACAAGGTCACAAGGTCACAATGTGACAGTCTTCTTTAGCTGGATCAAGACCTGCAAAGGAAAGCAAGCAAAACAAGGATTTTTTGTTAAAGTTGTTGCACTTGGGCTCAGTGTAGCATTTATCTACAATTATATACATATAAAGATGCCTGTCACATGTTAACATAGGTTTTTCTTATTTGTGATAAATAGGGAAACAATATCAAACTTTAAAAAAATTCTTTAGATTTTCCTTTTGTGGTTCTTTGTTAATGGTTTTACATTTAAAGGATGTTTTCTTTTCCTCAAAGCTTCTTAGACTTAGCTGGTAATGATTGTTTTTTGTTTGTCTTTGATTTATGTTTATGCACATACCTTCTCTCAAGTGCAAAGTTGTGTTAAAGTTGTGCTTTTAGAATATCAGGAGATATTTTACAGAGTTTATTTTATTAATGGAAGTAATTTAAGCTTTTGTTCAGAGGATATCACTTACTGACAGTATTTAAATTGAACAGTTGTGTCCAGGTTTCACCTAATGTTAGATAGGCTTTCACAAATAATGCATTACTCCACAGATAATAGAGGCTGGCTTGAGTACTTGAACTTCTATAAAAAACTTTTTTTAAGAGGATATGGGACTATTTTAGAGGGCAATGAAACACTTTCTAATAGTGCTATTTGCAAGTTGAACACTCTTGATGCCTCCTTTGAGAGGAATAGAAAAGTTTGAGACATTGTTAACTTTCTCGGGAGAATGAGAGCATAATAGATTAAACCATCAAATAAATTTGGCAAGAAATATATTAGCTTCTCTCAGTGTCTCTAAACATTACTGGGTTTGTTTTATAGGGCAGTCTATGCTCTAAAAGAAGCGAGTCAGTGATTTAATTGGAAAAATATTAATTTAATTTACAAAGGAAAGCAGATTTTTTCAGGTTCGATAGCTGTGATTCAAGGTTTCCCAATTAAAGAGAATCAAAATCTATTGTTCCTCTAAAAGAACTCTGTACTGCGTTACTTACTGTGCTAACTTGCAGTTGTTTGTTGTGACAAATCGCCCAGTGTAGTGAACGTTGCACCTCACGACATTGTTGGTGAAATCTGACTCAAGCACCAAGAATTTGGGATTTACCACAAGCTGGAGATAAAAGAAAATATGGATTTGAAGCAGTTCAGAAAAATGTCAAAACTTAGAATCAAACAACTGACAACCTATTCAACCATGACCTGATATTGCCTTGAAGCTAAATTGAACTCCATTGATTGTGAAGCACATAAAATATGAATGGGCAATAGACAAGACTACATCCTCAGAACTGTCTGTGACCTAAAAGCTGAAAATTTTATGGAATAAATTGATTTGTTTTGTTGGTCTTGACTTTTCCCACTACTATAAAATGATTATAATATTGGTAGAGGTTAACAAACTTCAAATTTTTTGTGCACACCCAAGTCTCACAAGATTCTTACTTTTAGTATGTAGTTTCCAGGTTTGATGTCAGTGATATCGATCCACTGGCAGTCAATATCAGCATTGTATGTATCGTAGCAGCCTGGGCTTAGACCCTGAAGAAGCAATGAAGAGGAGGAGAAAAACATGTAGGTAATAGTAATTGTAGTTCCAGAGGTCAAACACAGTGAATTAAAAAAAGAAACTTCCACTGAAGTGTTTCACATTTAATATAACAATTACAAAGAGAATTTTATTTGATAGTAATCTTATTTCTCATTTTAACTAACCAAAATGTAATGAGTTCACAAGTTCCCAATTTCAAGTCTAATTATACAGCCCACTTAACAACAACCAACAGAAATGCCCAAGCTTCTGAAAACGTGACTGAAATGACACAGGATGCAAAACACTCAAAAAAGAAAAGAAAAACCTAATGACATATTAAATATTATAAGTTAGAAAAAAATAAAATGGGGTTTTTCCACCCTAAGCAGATACAAAGAGATGTGTGGAAAAAGACATGGTTTAAATCTTAGTTTGGAAACAAAAAGTTTTGGTCTTTCATGTTGATCTGTACATATTGATAGTCAATTAAGGCAGAGAGACTGAGACGGATGTTAAATGATAACACCGCAGGTAGAGTGAAATAAAAGGATTTTATGTTCATTTGATTGTAACTAGCAGCCGGTCTTTTTCTTTTGGCCAAACCAAACAGAAAGAAATGAAATGATCTGGTGGACCACTGTAAATGCACTGATTCAAATCTCTTCAATGATGCTGTTCTTCAGGGGTTTAACGGATGTGCCCAGTCTATATGGGTTCTGGTTCTGGAGTAGAAAAAAAGTATAATGGCCTTGCAGGAGTTGTGGTTACTAGAAGTAGATCGGGTCACATCAGATCTCTCCAATGTAGATTTCTTTCTCTGTTCAATTCTGTTATCTATTCTGGCTGTGAGTCCTATGAGATTATCAAGTACTAGTGCACATGAAAAAAACTCTTTTTCTAAGTGACCACAAGTTACAAGATACAACTAACTAGTCAATATCTGTAATGAAGGTCTGCTTTAAATCCCTTACAATTTAAAAGAACTCAATAGAGAGTGAGTAGGGAGGGTTTGCTGGTTCTTGTTCCATTGGACTCTCATAAATAAAACTCTGCTCACCCTCGATTGAGTTCTTCTCTGTGGAGGCTGAGAAGTGTGATATTTGACTTCACACCCTGCTTACACTATTATACACACACACACACACACACACCCACACACACACACACACACACACACA
>JAUZNJ010032995.1:0-13392 GCA_034780135.1 Jordanella pulchra
TTCTTTCTTTCTTTCTTTCTTTCTTTCTTTCTTTCTTTCTTTCTTTCTTTCTTTCTTTCTTTCTTTCTTTCTTTCGAGTCCTCTCCGCTACGAACACTATTGTTCTGTAGCTCCTCCTGCTGCTCTGTGCAAGTTACCACAGTCTGGGGTAAATCAGGGGCACTAAGCTGAAAAAATGTCAAGTACAGAAAACCTTGTCTTGCTATGTATACTTGGACAAAGCATCATTTTCACCTACAAATTCTGATCAAAATGAATACATTTTAGCATTGATTACCTAACGCAAAAAAAGAATCATGTTGCAAAATAGCATAGCCCTACAAGTCTATAAAATCAATCAATAAAATCCCTAATCAGCTGGACAACAAACTGCATGGGAGATCCAACAGGAACACTGTTGGCAAGTAAGGATCAGGCACAAGTATTTCTATATTTCTCGAGGAAGCACTGAAGAAAACTGTTCCATTTTCTCTTATTTTAAAGTTGGCTGTTCAATGTCTTCTGACATAATCTGTTAAAGAGGCTGCAGCATCAAAGCCAGTCATTGAGAACACCTGAAAAAGGTGAGGAAAACCAATGACTGTGTAATGGCTATGGATGGGATTTGTCACAGAAAGATTACACAATATTATTGTCAGTAATCTGTCAACCTAACGTTCTATGGTGAGTTTGAGATCCACCCTAGAAAAGACCTCTTTAAAATGTGCTTTAACCTATACCTTTTCAGCTGTGTGAAGGTCATATTTTGTTTAGATTTCAGTTTGAGCATCACGGTTTAGCATAGAGTGTTCAGAAGACCAAAATTCAGAATGGCAGGGGCATCAAGTTCCACCAGACTTGATGCAAGTCAGACTGAAAATAGATTCTTTTAAAGCTAAATGTCCAACAAAGTCATCATTCTAAACTCCAACAAGACAAAAGTGGGCAACAGGTGAAACTATTCACTGCTTAACTAACAATTGTTAGATGAATTACTTTTATTACAAATATGAATTACAGATTACAAATACCAGTCGAACATGCAAATAAAACTATTGGTCTTGATAACTGTGATGCAAATAATTGTCTATGAATTGTGTTACACGTGTTACTCCAAACCAAAATGCAAATAAAAAAGTACATTGAGACAGACAGATGTGTGCAGGTCTAAACTGCTTCAAGTTACTGTGTATAATACTATTGTCTATTGTAATTTGCATGCATAAAAGAAATGTATGTGGGTTCAGCACCAGAACTTTTTTAAATCCTTAAAATATCTGAAAGTTAAAACGTCCTTCCATCCATCCTTCTTTTCCACCCCTCTTCCATCATGTTCATGGTGGGGTGGTGCCAGTCTATGGACGAGAGGTGGGGTACACCCTGGACAGGTTACCAGTCTGTCACAGGGGAACAGAGAGGCACAAAGAGACATCCAACCACGCACACACAAACTCACACCTAAGGACAACTTATAGAAGCCATTCAACCTAATGGTCATGTTTTTGGACTGTGGGAGGAATCTAGAGAAAATCCACACATGCACATCCATGCATTGGGAAAACATCCAACCTCCCTGCAGACCTTGGGAATCAAACCCAGAAGCTTCTTGCTGCAAGACAGCAGTACTACCAATTGCAAAATTATATTATTTAACATTTTCTAAGATTGAGAGAAAAGTTGCTAAGATACAACATTTTAAGTATTTAAAAGGATATGCATCTACACCATTAAGTGACTGCAAACAGAGACTGCAGGGCAATAGCACATCTACTAGAGCAGCTTCAGATGGAAATTGTAAGGTCCCCTTTCAAAGAACCACTTTAGCTCAAAGGGCTCTGTCCGTGAGAGCATCTCTAATTTGGATATCACTTCCTGTTGATGTAAAGTCTGTAACCACCTTTAGTGCATTCAAAAAATAAACAAAACTCTGGTTATGTCAAAACAGAACTGTATCCAGTTTTGATGTTTTATGTTTCACTATTTGTTTGTAGACGTTGTCAATATTATGATGTGCTGTTTAAAAAGATTATTGCTTCAATTTTTCCAGGTACTTTTTAAAAGCCAATCTAGGGACAAGTGCTATGAATTAGCTGTTGCTATTGAAGCAAACATGGGACTGCTGTTTTCTTCAGTTTGTCTTTGTCGATGTGGGTCTGTCCGTACCAAATAAACTTAAAATAAATAAAGTTTTTTTTTTCCATTAACTGCCTCTTTAAGTGTAAACATACCTGTTGTGAAGACCATTAAAGTGTTTAGTCCTTCACTGCTGAAAGCGCAGGCATATTATAAAGTTACAGCTCAACAACCTGTCAGTCACTATATGTAAATGCCATATTTAAATTTTTTTTCTTTTTGGAGAGATTATGTCCAACTGCGTGTGTGTGTTTGCCCCCCAAAAAATGAGTCAAGAATGGGTGAGGTTATAACTCAGACCTCATGAATACCGAGGCATAGTGTGTTGAGGCTGAGGCACAACATGGGGTCTCCTCTTTGGGGTCCAAGCGCTCGAGAGCCCTGGAGGGTTGTTTGGTCTCTGTGGGGACGAGCTGTGTCAAGATTACACTTGGACTGGACAACACGGTGAGTCTCATCTCATGAGGGAAAACGATTTTCTCAACTAAGCATTTATTTGATGTTTTTGCAATTATATATTTATTACAATACTATGAAAAGAAGAGCTCATGTGTTATTTCAAACTGTATTTTGATGGAAATAACCGCAATTTCATTAGCAAAAAAAAAGTAGGGTATTCTTAAACTATATCTAAAAAAAACTTTTAAGCTTAACCACAGTATAAGAATTTGATTTCCCATTTGGTCAGTTGAATCATAGTACCCTATCAAAAGTAGTATCATTCAATTGATAGTTCTTATAATATATCTTCTAATAAAGATTTTTCTGGACAGGAATTATGAAGAAGATGAGGAGATGCTAGTTCTGACTCACAATGATGCATTGAGTCAAACGTACACTGAGGGTGAGAGATTGCCCACTAAAAGCATCAAAAGCCAACATAATCTCAAGAGTGATGACAACAAAGGAAACCAATCACCCACTGATAAAACCAGACTAGTTTTCACACAAAAAGATGACAAAACCCAGAAGCAAAAACAAAAAAATTTAAAAACCACTGTCCATGCCAGCCTACAAAGTCCACCATTTAAAGAAACAGAAGATTCAGAAGGTCTCTTCTCATCTGTTACCATTGTTTCAGCTGATTCATGTTTATTCAAGACCACGAGAGGCAGTGATGCTAACAATAGAGAGACAAACCTAAACCAGAATCAGGAGAAAGAAAGCTGTTTCTCCATGATGCATAGACCTCCTCAGGGAAAACATTCAGAAGACAGAAAAAAGGAAAAAGAAGACTTAAAAATGGTGAGCGCTTTTAATCTGTTAACTTCCCTTCAAGAAGAATGTGCCACGACAAGTCTGGCCTCACCAGTTCAGAGCCTTGGAACCAATACCACAGCTCTAAATTGCTGTTCCACCATCACAGCCTGGGAGGCGAGCTGGAATGTCACAAATGCCATACAGGTATGATTGAACTGTTTTCGCTATCACAATGATTCCTTTTTTACTTACATTACTTGAAATGGTTGTTCATTTATTTCAGATCTCTAAGAATAAAAAAGCAAGTTAGAGAAAAAGAAAAAAAGAATCTTGGAAAGATGTAATTTGCGTTTATACATATATATTTCCTGAGGGAAATATGTCATTTTTTGCTCTGACGTTAAACAATATTATAACTGCTAATGTAAGAGGAGAAAAGGTCTAAGTGGTCAGTGATTTGGTTGACAGTCAAGAGTCAGTTCTGACTTTGATTTGTAAAGGACAAATGCTTACATCTTAGTTTAAAGAGTGATCGGCAACTTCAGAATCATACTGTTTATGCTGTATTTTAGATCTCCACAGTAGCTGGAAAAATGTACCTTAGTTTTGTTAACCTATCTCTTACTTTACAAGACCAGATGGGCCATGTTTTATGGATTGGAAATGACAGTCAATTTTTATATGCATCTGTAACCATTTTCTATATATTTATAAAAAAATACATCTTTCCATCTTCTTGTGAAGAATTTGGAATATGATCAAATTAGCTTTTGGCTATTTTAGAGTAATTCTAATGTTTTCAAACCAATTCACAATGCAAATCCATGATGTGAATAAAACATTTGGCCAAATAATGTTTTATTAAACGGTTTGCTTAATCTGACATCAATAACTTTAATTCATTGATGTCATGACCGTCATTCTTTATCTTCTTTGAGTGAGCTAGCAGTTAGCAGAAATTAGGATTCCAATAAATTACTTTTGGTTATAATTTGGTAATCAAAATGTAATGAGCAAATGGCAGAACACATAAACATTAACGTTATATCCCTGTTTAAACCCTAAGTAAAATAAAGTTTGTCCTAACTTAATAACAACTCAAAACATCTAACTGTAGTGTGGCAAATCATTTAGTCCATCTTGTTAGCTTTGTCTTTACTCAACATTAAACACATAAAATGATCAAAATCATCAAAGCCATATTGTTTTAGCTAGAAAGTTTGTATTCCCCAGCAGTTTGCCTTTCAGCATGGCAGGCTCACAGCAAAAGGGGGTTCCTTGGTCCAACGTGCCCCACACCAAGGGAAGCTCTCCTCCTCTACTCTATTCATCTCTCCAAACAACTAGGGGTTCCTGAAACTCAAAGCGGAATGTTGCAAACCATCTGTTTTGCAGCCTTTCAGTGCTGAAATGTCAACCATCCCAACTTAGCCTCCTTCAGGAGATCTGGGTCGTCAGCCTGGCTTTCCATGTGCCCCTTCCAATGTGAGTCTCCAGGGTTAGCTTCACGGAAAGAGAAAGTTGTTCAGTGTGCTGTTGCTTTTGTGCTTTCACACAGTGGGGGGTGAAAGCACACCTCTGTATGAGGTGTCCTGAGGTGGAGTTAGCTGGACTGGGGGGTTCCAAAGCAAAGACAAGAACAGCACTATGAGTCAATCTGCACCTTTTACCTCAGTGAAAATGCTTAAGATGAAACATGGATATTCGTCCTCAGTGTACAAAAGTGACTATCTTGGTTTATGACACAATATAGTTTTTATTTAAAACAGGCACTACTTTAAAGTTTTATCTGTAACATTTAGGAGTCACAATTCTTCTCTTCTGATAAAAGCCTACTTTGAAATTACACTTTTTTCTCAGTTCATCTTCACACATCAGCCCCACTTTTCCTGAGATGCTTTACATTCTTCAGCCCTTTTCTGTAAAAGACAAATGCAAAACATAAATGCCAACTGCCGGGGTGTTAAGCTGCTCACTGCATTAAAAAAGCATTATGCATTTTGCATACCATTTAATTTGCTCTTATTGTGTTTTTTTCTACATCACCAGCCAATGCTTTGTAGTCTCACAGGCTGTTTGTCAGATGCTCTCTCATCTTCATTATCAAATTAAGTGTGAATCAAATCATTAAAAAAGAAAAAGAAAATCTGGTCACAGTATGTCTGCATTGCAGTAAAGCTAATAGCTTATTATGCTGCTAATGCTGGGCTGTATTCAACCACTGCACTCATGTAAATGTACTCTTTCAATGAATGGCTGTGGTGTAATTGAATAGTGTCACCGGGTCCTTTGAGAATCCATTATGACATTAGGGCATCAATATCCAGCTGAACAAACACACATAAAAACACACAAATGCTGACGATGCACACAAGCACATCCCTTTAGCAGTTGGGGGAATTTGCATTCACGTCTTTGTTTATTTAAATGTAAAAAACGTTTTTAATCACTCTTAATGTATTTATTACTAAAACAATACTCTAGGAAATACAATAGTTACTATTATATTATCAACTAAGGTGTGTGCATGGATTGTTAATAAGCATATTTATCTAAGTGCCAGGATTTTTTTTCTATTTCCCTTGTAGGCCAAGTTAGTGTGCCAGGCAATCGAAAGACTCGGTTTCCCAGAAAAAAACAATTATTTGATGAAGTATTCCACATTGCTGGTTTAAACTGCCTGTTAAAAACTAATAGGGTATCTGCAGTGTTTAAGTAAAGTAAAATAAAAATGACTTAAAATATGTTTTTATTTCCTTTAAGCCTTCATATGTTCTGTCATGAAAAAGAAAAACATTTGCAAACCCTATTATTTGACAACCACACCTCCTCATACTGATAGAAAGGGTTGCATATATTTCATTATATATTTATTTATTTCCCCTTTGGGATAAATAAAGTATTTTTAAATTCAATTTGAATTGAATATGTGCTTATGGGCAGTATTTTATCTTTTACTAAAGCTGAGAAGAAAATAAAAATTTTCCATTGCTTTCTTTATTGATAAAACTATAAGTGATTGTCTGCCAACTTAATAACTTTTTTATTAAGTGGTAAACATGCTGCCAGAAATGCATAAAAAACTAACATCAAACAGAATCTCTTAATGCTTTTGGTGTTAGAATATTTTGAGTTTCAGTTTTTTTCCAGCCTGATTGTTAATGAGGCATCACCAGTGTGTGTGTGTGTGTGGGTATGGGTGTGGGTGTGTGTGTGTGTGTGTGTGTGGGCGTGTGTGTGTGTGTGTTTGTGTGTGTGTGTTTGACAAGTGTTTTTTTGGTAATTTTACAGGGAATAAAGCTGAAATTTATTTAATACTCAGCAATAGAAGATCCTTTGTATTTAAAAAAGGCAATTTTCTTTAAAAAGTTTTTAAAATGTAGGAACGGAGCTGATCTAGATTTTTTAATCCATATGTGTCTAATTCAAGGCCTGCGGCTGCATCCAACTCGCTAAAGCTATTTCTCCAACGCTCAAAAGTCAAAAAAGTCATATCATGTCATTAGACAGAGATGTCTGTTCTTTTAAAGTTAACAAAGTGAATAAATCTGCTAAATCAATGGGTGTAAAGTTACAACAATAGAGCAGTGTTCTGTTTGTAAATGAAATAATGAAATTGAACGCTTAATTTATAAAGCTAAAGCCGTCCTTTTTAAAGGATGATGATGGTTAAGTGGCATCATGAGTTTAATGCACCTAGTTTAATCCAAATCCAACTTTGGGATGGATAACCTATTTGTCTTTGGGAAATTATCTAGTTTTTCATATTTTGTTTCTATGGCTCCTACTGCCTAAACCATTATCATGAAAATAATCTTGACTGTTTTGGTAGTTAAAATTTTATTGGTCTACATTTCTTGGGAAATTATCCTTGCTTGTAAATAGTGACTTAGAGAGTAAAATTGCCTCTCTCCATAAAAGTTCCCCCTGTCTTGTGTTGACTCTGTGACAATAACACACTTTTATAAAACTCAGATATGGGATTTGTACTGTGATTTAAAAAAGAAAGGCAGTTCCTGTTATTCAAATGTCAAGCCTGTCTGGTGCTGCCTATATCGGCTCCACCCGATCATCTCACGGTAGTGAAAAGACATTGCGTTGTCTATTTTAAAGAAAAACATTGAACATGAACTGACAGGTAAAGACTTAGAAATGGTACAATTGAAAAGTCTAGCTGATGCAAAAAGAACAGACACAATTCCAATGCAATTTTTTTCATCTCTATTTCATAAAAAGTAGTATTTGCACTTTGTCATGTACCTCAGATAAACATGATATCTTGGTGAAAAGATTGAACAAAAAAAAGAGTTTTTTTCTCTCTAGTCATTTATAGGTTCATCCTTTTCCTACATTGTGCTCTATTGTGATTGGGAGCTGCTTCGGGTTGTGCTCAGACTAACCAATTAGCTGGCAAAAACATAGAGAGAAAAATAAGTGCAGTGGAAGAGCAAAAGGAGATGAAATCAAATACTTCAGTGTCAGTTTTCTCTCAAAGTGCTTTCATCCCCAGCCGCTCCATTTGAACATCAAAGCTCCATCAGCATATGCCTAACAGACAGCAGTTACCAAATAGAAACTTGAAAAGGGAGAATGTTCACTTGTCTGTTTATGTATCCACAGTGTGTGTTTGTGTCTGCGGTGTGTGATGTGTTTCCACGGATCTCTTAGTGAGTCTGAATATCTGCGTGTTCCAACATTCTAAACACAACGACTTCATCAAAGTAGCTTGTTGCCTCCTCTGATCTCCCATCATCCGACCTTGTGCTCTCTTACACAGAGGCTTCACCTCTACTTCCACCGTTTCTCTTGCTCATGTCCCTTTGCTCTGTTCACCCTCACTACCCTTCCAATCTCCACCCTACCCCCCACAAGCCCCCCTATATTACCTCCTCTCCCTATACTCAATCTTCCCTCTCTGGCAGACTCTTACATTTCTGTCTTGGTATAAGGCCAAAGCCAGACTCGCCTCTTCTATCAGCTCCTGCTGGTCTCCTGCATCCTCAGACTCTCCAGGCGTCTCGCCAAAACTCTCCTCTCGCCTTCTCATCATCCAACCATGAACAGTTCTTTCATCTCTCTTCTATTCCTTGGATGCTCAGCTGTCCTTATCCCATGCTAATTTGGATTTCTTATCATTTTATGGGTGCAATGTAAAAATACGGAGACTGGTAAAGCTATTATTAATTATTGGATGTTTTTACATTTAGTCACGTAACAACTAAAGACTTCAGTGTTTTTTTAATTAAAATTTGCATGATAAATCCAAGAATAAAGTGTGCTTCATTAAAAAGTTCAAGAAAAGCTATGGTTTGAGATGGGCAAGAGTAAATCAAAACAAGATCCATATCTCTCAGTTGTGGTGCAAACCTTAATTCAAAAATTTATATATAAAAAAAAGTTTTTAAAAACTCCCTTTAACTGAGCAGAATAATGGAAGACCATGGTTTCTTGGATCAACAGATTCATTATTTTAATTATGCTGTTAAGACAATCTTTACCTGTTAAAGCAGTCATACAACAAAATACCTGTTTATGTGGAATGATATTCGTGGCTCTGAGAAAACTTTACTTATTAATCTGAAAATGTCAGATTTGAGGGACAATACATGTAAGTAAATAGATAGTAAACTGTTGGATAAATCATAAGTGAGATTATTTCAACAATTAGAATAAGCATTAGGCCATGATTGGCCATGTTTGAGTCCACAAACTTGTTACTTCGGAATAACATGCTCAGACTTTAAATTTTTAAACTTAAAAGCAGATTTTTTTTAAAAATGTATCTATGCCCAATATTTTCTTTTTTCAAAACATACAGCCATACAAAATCACAAACTAAAAAAGACAAGGTAAAGTTCTCCATTCTTAATCCAAAACATGCAGCCAAACTGAAGTATGAAGGGCTTAGAATAAAGTATATTTATATGAAGACCATCATTTGTGTTTTCAAGACATTAAATTGTTAATTTCAAAAATTCAAAACCCACTTTTTTGAGGATAAATGTAATGGACCGTTGAACTACCAAGATGACTTGGCAGATATCATAACAAATTATGTTTTTTGTTGTTTTTTATATAGAAGACGGCCTATTTAACATATCATATTCCAGACTAACTTTCACTGCATTTTTCTGTCTACTATTCTGATAAAACAGAGTTGAGCACAGCAGGTCCAATGATGAGAGAGGACATGAGTATTGCTGTTGGCCTTGCAGCAGAGGAGAGCATTTGCTTGGATTTGCAAAGGCATCAGGTGTGGAGTTGTGGTTTCAGTTTGGTCTCAGTGAAGTTTGATAAGGGAAAGTATCTCTTACTGGGGAATCTACTTTCTGTAGAGGTTCATGTAATGATTCATTTTTCATGTCATGCTCATTACTTCATGCTGTGCTAATTTTCTCCCTGATTCAGTTATGGCCTGCAGTATACTTAAAGACAATCTGCCTCCTTGCTAGATTATTGACTGTCCCTTGCCAAGTGGAAATCCTTTACCTGACTCCCCAGTGTTTCTCCTGGTTGACCCAGCTAGTGTCCACAGATTTACCCTTCTTTAGCTATAGACCATGGTGAACTGATATCTGGGCGTTGGTCATCACTCTACCTCATGACTTCTGATTTTTATCTAAATCTTTCACTAAGTATCACAGCAGCTGCCTTCCTTTAAAGGACCATTGCCCAGATGTTGAACTCAATTCTGGATTTTGCAGAAAAGGCTATTCAGTCTACAGCATGTTCTCTCTTTTTGGGGAGTTGAGAATGGGGTTCTATTTCCTGAAATCTGACTGCAATTCTAGCAATAACTACAGAATACTATATTCAATATGTTTTTAAATGAAGATGGGAGATAAAAGTTATTCAAATTTTGAACAGAAGGCAACCTTAAATTAAATCAAAGGCCAAAAATGCAGTAACAAAAAGGAAGAGAGCAGACATAATATGAATGTTAAATATGGTCTGTTGAAACCATTAAGGCACAGAAATATTATTTTTTGAATAAACAGTTTGTTAGTTACCTGTTTCAATTTTAGAAAGGCGTTTTTCATTTGTTCTTTTATGTTTCTTGTTGTTTGTATGTTTGTTTTTTAATTTCAGGGTATCTTTGTGTTGGGACTGCCCTTTGCTCTGGTTCAGTCAGGTTATATGGGTTTGGTGGTGTTGGTTCTCTCAGCCTGGGTCTGCAACCACACAGGAAGGAGTTTGGTGACCTGTTTGTACGAAGATGAGCACAGGTAGAGTTTCTATTTGGGTACATTTCTTTTTTATAACTTCCTGTATCATTTAGAGCTCAAATCCAGATTGGTGAGTATCCTGCAATTTTTAGAAGTGTCATTTGCCCTACACATCGAAATCAAATAGCTAACCTACTTTACTAGCAACAGTCAAGCTCTACTAATGAGCTAATTTTGGAGTCAGGTGTGTTAAAGCAGAGAGAGATATAAAAGTGGCAGGACACCAAGTCTTGAAGAATGAAGTTTGATATCCCTGATTTAGAGTAACTTTATGGAGCAGCAGAACTTTGACTCTTAAACTGTAATTTACTATAAACAAAAGCATAAAACAAAAGCTTAGATTTGAAAGCCACTTAAGTCTAAGAAACCAGCTTTAGAAATATGTATATATATATTTACAAAATGTTAAAAATTACACAGCTTTATTGCACAGTATAACAAATGATGACTTACTTCTATATTTTAGAGAAGATTCTAGCGATGTGTCAAAGGTCAGAGTCCGACACAGCTACCAGGATATCATGGATGCCTGCTGTAAAGGACTATGGCCAAATTGCTCAGTAGTGGGAGGATGCCTGATCAATGTAGCCCAGGTAACATTATTTGGTATTAAGAAATATATACGTAGTAGTAGTATCATAATTTTTATGACAATGTTAATAGGAAAAACATGTGCATGACAAATGTTAAGTGCTTTAAGTTCTTGGATCAAATGACAGCTAGGGGAGCAATGCCCTATCCTTGTTCCGATTGTTTCTGTTATACACCACTATATTTATGTCAACAGCTCTACCTTCTCCCATCAACCCCTTTGGTACCTTTGGTTCTGTTTTCGGTCCATGCACATCCATGTTTAGACCAAATCCCAAATCCCCACACCCACTGTGTTTATAGCAACTCACTCGCAAAAATTACATTGCCATCATAAACAATTTTCTCCAACGAAACTGAGGCAGATGTTAACAACTGAACCCAAATTTTCCAATGAGTCTGCTAACGACTAACAGCAGCCTTCTATTCTTGAACAGTGCTACAACGCCCTACTGAAAGGTTTGCCTCCTTGGATTCATTGACATTTATCTCACAGTTGAAAACCAAATAATCAACATATCAATATCTGAAAAAAACATTGCTCGCTTTCACCCTTCAGTCTCCTTCTCTACCTCTAAAACTTTATTCAGACATTTATCATTTCCTGATTCAATTACTGTGACAGCATCATTTAGGGTTCACTCTCCAAACTCTTTAACAAACTCCAGCTCAATAATACCTCAACAGCACATAGCCTCACTTACTCAGCCTCCAGAGATTATATTAACCCTATTCTTAAGGCCCTTCTGGGACAGCTTTCCCTCAACACATTCAGTTTTAAGTCATGCAGCTAACCTTTAAAATATACCCTAACCATATTTCATGTTGTGTTTGTTGGAAAAAAAATCATCTTGGTCTTGTGCAAAGTTCTTTATGAAAAAGAAGCAATAATATTGTTTTTTAAGAGCATGTATTAGTCTTAGACTTGTGAAAGTAGACTTCATAAGACATGAAGGAATACCCTTTTTCTTTACCAGAGTTCAGTAACTGTAAAATTTCTGTTTTAGGTAACTGAGCTTCTGATGACCTGCACCCTGTATCTTCTTGTCTCCACTACTTTGCTGTGTGACTGCCTGTCAGCAGTAGCCCTTCCTAGATCAGTGTGTTCGCTGATGACGCTGACGTTCCTTCTGCCCTGCTTGCTGTTGACTGATCTCAGACCAGTTTCCACTCTCAGTCTGCTCTGCTCCTTGGCCCACATACTGATAAGGTGATGGAAATTATTATTATTTGTCACAGAACTGTGACAAGTAAGAAGTGATTTACACACGTAAGGCTAATGCATCATTTTTAAAGACTGAGGTCGACAGTTTGATCTGCTCTTATTGTCATACCTGTATTTTTTCGCAGCTCCTGGTTTTCTCACCTGCTACTGATTTCTCTTGCTGTTTTCATGATTTATTTCTAATTTTTTGTGTCCGTTATGAGTCAACAAGTGCAGAGATCTGGGTAGATATTTGCTTAAGGAGTTCTGAGAGCTGTATGGTCTCTTTCTTGCTTTTTATTCCTGTGGGCAGGCACATTACATCTTAGCCAAGAAAATAGTAATTCAGGACATTTTCCTTGATCTATTAAATCCACTCTGCTGAGCTTTTGGATCAGTTAATTAGTTGGAGTAGAGAGAAAAAAAACTTGCAAAAGCAGGCAGCTATGCCTTGATTTGACTTTCTGTTGCTAGAAAGGTTACCCTTCTCATTTTTCAGAATAATTTTGATCAAGCATCTTGAAATAATCCCAATGAAGTTGGAAGGTTACTGCAAAACCTTTCTAACATTAAAATAAGACTTTCGGCATTTTATTGCAAGAAAGAAAAACTCAACATTATGTTAAGGACTCAACTACAGCTATACAAACAGGACCTGAGATGCAAGAGGGACTAGATATAGTGAATATTTTCATAATCTCAGCAAAAATAAGCAGCAACACTGAAAAACAAAAGTTATTCAAAAGGCAGAAACTGGAAAAATAATGGCAACAGCATAGTTTTTCAAGAGGCAAGCAATGGCAGGTACTAAAATTGTGATAGATGAATTATTTTATGTGAGGACTTGGAAAAAAAACAATAAAACAATACCAAGCTGAATATGTTGCAATTCAGAAGCGAGAGAAATCCCAAGCGCCATGGTTTGTAGCATTTGTTTTAACATGTTTGGATCTCCACAAAAAAAATTTGACATCATATCTCAGTTAAATAACCCAAAGATTTCAAAAGCAGCCGCATACAGACTCACACATCCACACACACACACACACACACACACAT
>JAUZNJ010032996.1:0-11765 GCA_034780135.1 Jordanella pulchra
GAGTACTGTAGAGTTATCAAAACTCCACACTCAGATCAATGCGATCAAATCATACTGATCAGTAGGTAGAGCTGCCTGTGCCCTTATTAATCAACTCTGTCTGATCTGTGGCTGGGTGGTTGATCGAGTTCAACAGCATGGAAAAGCTAAACGAGTCTCTGAGAAACTCTGAGAATCCAAGTATAATCTGTAAGAGAACTGATTGTGTGTTGGAGTGCAGTATTAGCTAATGTTATTATTAATTAACACTATTCTATCCTTTTTTCTTAGCCTTTTTTAAAAAAAATAACAATAGAAAACATATACAGTGTTTGTTCAATGATCTGAAACAGGTGTGACAAACAAGCAAACACAAAAAGACGGGAATGCATGAAGGTATTTAACATCTCTGTAGTCTTTTAATACTCGTGTCGTCTGGCTGCAGTCTTTCTACACTTTTCAGTTTAATGTCATTCATTATGCATAACTCTTGTGAGGGCATTCGTCTCCTCTCAGACAAGCAGCTCCTGAGGTGCTTTTGAATAATTTACAGCTTTCTCCCTTTGCAGTGTTTGGATTGATCCACATTCTGTATTTTTTGACTTTTACTCATTATGTATGTTTCTGGTTCAGTAGGCCACTACAGCTATTTCCTCCCAGTTCTTTCATTTATAGCTTGCATAAATTTTAGCATTGCCCTTAAAAATCGTATCCTCTGAGCTTCCTTTATCTGTATCCAGTCACAACAATTCGTCTGTCCCATATTGTCAGGTTTTAGCTTAGCTTAGCTAGCTCACCTAGGGCTATGTCTGATGTTCTGACTGTTGAGGAACCGTATTTATATTATTTTATATCATAAGACTTGAATTACATTTACATCATCTTTTAAAATCTATTCATTTTGTGTTAATCTAAATTTGTGCCAAATATAATTTGTAATCAAACATGTCAAATAATGTAAAAGAAATGTGTGGATATTTTATTTTCTCAATTCTTTAAAAGCAGGTTCTCTAAAAAGATGTTTTGTGGATGAAGCACTTTTTTTTTAATACTTTCTACATGAAGAGCTGCTTTTAATTCCCTGCGTCTGTCTTTCATTTTATCCAGGCTTATTCTGTTTATGATCAGGAGATTGGCTACTGCCAGGGACAGTCCTTCCTGGCTGCAGTGCTGTTGCTACACGTGAGTTTATACTAAAGTGTGGTTCAAAAATATGAGTTGTCTTATATGAAGAAAATTTTAATATCAGTCATCTAATTATCAATCAGTTAAAATATATTTTTTACAAATATGATAAATGTGATCAGCAGGGTGTTCTGCGAACTCATGGTTTGTAGCCAGGTGTGAGTAAGGAAAGAAACAGTCCAGCACTGCCCCCTTGTGGTTGTTGAACATTTTTAAGAAGTGAACACAGGAAGTTGGACAGGAATTATTACACAATCGCAGAAGTAATTTCTGGGATTAGGTAAAGAAGTAAGGGAACAAAAATGTTTGCAGACTTTCTTCCTTATTCGCTTGTACAGTGGTTGAACGTGTCCATCCCTCCATCAAACACACAGTCTGCAGGTGTTTCACACAGTCTGTAGGGGAAACTCTGGAGTATTTCCCAGATATGAGAAAAAAAGTAGAAAATGTATTTTATTTAACTTTATTTTCCTATCCTCTTATGTAAATGTCCTTTCCATCCTTCCATGCTTGTTTCCTTCTATTCTTTTTATCCATCCATAGTTACTATCTGCATCACTTCCTTGTCTCCTTTCTAGTGTCCTGCCTACTCTCTGTCCTTTCACCCTTTGATGCTTTTTCTCATTTCTTTGTATTCCAGTTTTTCATCCCGTTTATCTTTCCTTATGCCCTTTTGTTTTCCCCACCCTGTCCTCCCTTCTTAAGTATTACCTCATTTCCCCTTGTGTCCTTTCTTCCACAGGTCTTTCTTCCTTGTTGTATCCTTTCTTTTTTCTCTTCTTCCTTTTGTTCTGCCCTCTTTGTCATTTTGTTCCTACGTTTCTCTTTACTTCCTCTCTCCCACTGTTTCCTTTCTTCTTTGTTTCTCTCTTATGCCCTCTTTTTATTTTTAAATTCCTTGTTTCCTACTTCCCTTCTCTGTATATTTTCTCACTTGTAGCCCTCTTTGTTGCATACATGATTATTTGTCCCCTTTCTTTATTCTTTTTTTTTGTGTCCTTTCTTTCCTTGTATCCTACTTTCTATTCTTACATTTTTTAGTTTCGCCTGGTTCTGAATATAAATCCTGACCACTGAATAAATAAATTCGTGGTGAATATAAAAACTTTTAATTTAAAATTAAATTTCCATCTTTGATAACAGTAAAGTTTTACATGAAATAACGTAGGTACCTCGGCCTGTGGTTTTCAGATGTTAAACCCTGACCACTGTAAATGGCCAGGCTTTATTCACGTTTATTCACGGTTTATGTTCTTTGAAAATTCAAACCCAAAGAAACTTTCTTCTATTTATAGCAGTCCAAATAATTTCCTGAGCCCATTATGATCCATTCATAACTTGATCCTGTGATTTCCTTAGATGCCAGAGGAGCAAGCTTTCAGTGTTCTGGTAAAGATCATGTTTGATTATGGGCTCAGGGACCTGTTCAAACAGAACTTTGAAGATCTGCACTGCAAGTTCTTCCAACTTGAAAGGCTCATGCAGGTTAGTGTGTCATATTTGCACATCTCAGCTTGTTTCCCACAATCTCATGTACTGGTGTTTATCTGCAACCTGGGATTTACTCCCTTGAGCTGTTTTTATTTATTTCCGTCGTCTTCATCCTCTGTTTAATGCTCATCCTCTCTTCATAAGGAGTGCATACCAGATCTGTACAACCATTTCCTGAATGTGGGTCTCGAGGCTCATATGTACGCTTCCCAGTGGTTCCTAACCCTCTTCACAGCCAAGTTTCCTCTTTACATGGTCTTCCATATTATCGACCTGCTACTGTGTGAGGTTAGTATTACAATAAACTCAGTCGCGGTCACAGTTAAAGGGTATGAGTATTGTGTTTATTTACAATAGTGTCACTTATATTTGCCATAAGAGTTTCCAATCTGCTTGAAATAGTTTTTATTAATATTTAATTTCTTTTTGGGATTAATAAGTCATTTTTTAATTGAATTGAATGAAAGACAAGGTTTGATAACACTACTTCAATAGAAGATGAATTAGAAAAAAGATTTACAAATGATAAATTATGTACATCAGTTTGTTTGCTAAAAAAAAGAAGAAGTGCTTTTTAAGGTCATTTTAATGTATGTTAAATAATTTTTATAAGATAATTGTTTACTTCCCACTTCGTCATTTGAGCCTTTTATTGTTGAACATATTAACTGGGACACATTTTGCTTACTAATACCAGTTTTTATAAACAATTAGGTTAAAATAAATAAAAAAAACTTTATATAAAACACATTTAGAACCCATGTACCTAAACTTTGTTGTGTTTTGTAAAATGTGTTGTTTAATTGCACTGATTATGTCAACAAACAAAGCTTAGTTTTTATTTGGAATAAATAAAAATCTTGAATCAATCATACCTAAGAGCACTTCTGTTAGTGTGATCTAGAAAAGCTTATGGTTCATTCATTAATAGGAAAAAAAAATGACTAGTTAACCCCAGTTGATGTTTGAAATGTGTTCTTTAGACTATAGTTGAGAAAATGTAATCATTGCTGGAATTAATTCATGACATCTGGTTTAGTTTAGGAGAATAAAAATGAAATAAAATATCATTTTGTTCAGCATTTCTAATACATGATAAATGTCATAACCTCATAACTTTGTTTTTCAGGGTATTAGTGTGATCTTCAATGTAGCCTTGGCCCTTTTGAAGGTAAGAAATACATCAGACGTACAAACACTCATTAACAAATACGAAAACAGACAACAGCCCGTTTAGTTTTGTGTTTGAAAGTGTAAAGTTAAGTTTTTTTAGACTTTTCTCCAAAGTTTTTTTTTTCACCAGTAAAAAGTTAGTTCTAATCTGCTTTATGATTGTATTTTTTATAGTTTATTTTTGGTCATTTGTAAATGAAAAACAGAACTTTTTGTTTATTTTCAGTGCCCAATGAAGTCTATTGGAAAGTATTTATTTTCCAATCTCAGCTCTGTGTTTGTTTTTTTTTTCTCTTTCTCAGACATCAAAAGATGATCTACTGCAGACGGACTTCGAGGGCGCTCTCAAATTCTTTCGTGTCCCCGTCCCAAAGCGGTACCGCTCAGAAGAAAATGCCAAGAAGCTGATGGAGCTGGCCTGTAGCATGAAGGTGAATTAGCATCAAAATAACTAAGTGACTTATTGTTCAGTTCAAGTGTTGATTTTAAAGTGATAACGTCTTATTTATTTTAAATAATCTTATGTGTTCGTCCTTCGTTTCATTGCATATAGTTGCAATTCTGCTCAGATACCACTAGGGGTCATTGTTGAGTTTTACTATAACTAATATAAAATCAAGAAACACACAAACCGCCTTGCATCCATCTCCTAAATGCTCCCACCTGTGTCCTGACCTGGTTTGAACAGTCTGGCCCAGTTTGGAGGCTCTGACTTTGAAGGTAACTTTGGGAAGGAACATTTCTTTCCATTAACTCTTTAAAGAAGGCAGCTGGAAAGATTTGATCTTTTTATTCTTCAGATGGGCGGGTGGGCAGCAGATGAACCACTTTCTAATGCTCTTCCAGCAGAAGACGTATATCAGAGCTAACTAAAGCAGCCGTGAAGTTCTAAAGAGACTCCAGTGCTCTTCATAAAGGCATCGGTTCTGAAAATAAACTTAAAGGAGCTCTGTGATATCGAACGATAAGGTTGATAAACACCTTTGCAAAAACAGTTTGTTGCTTTTAAGTTACTTGGTTTGGTCAGTTCAAATGTTCCCTGAAGAATAAAATTTGATACAGACTTTAATGAAAAATACTAATGTAATTATTTTCAGAGTCTGTTATTTAGTAAAATAAAATCTTAATATGAGAGTAGTTTAGATAATCCAGGAACTGGATTTTGTTACAGTGGGATTATTAGTCTAGAATATGTTTCACCTACTGGCTAAAGTTTGTGTTTTCTGGGTCTGAATTGCATCCGTTGGTTTTTGTCAGATGTCTTTTATTTTATGCTGTTTATATCATATAGATGTAAAACATTTTTATATGTTTTATTTGTAATTTCTTAAGAGATTTTGTTTATATTTATTGAATTGTGCTATTATGGACTAAAGGCAGCATGACATGTTTGTCAGATGGTAAATTGTACAAATCTTAAGTGTTTCTGCTTTGCCTGAAAACAATCTAGATCGTTACATTTCCACCAGGCTGTGGGTAGTTTTGTTCCTTGGATTAAATGAGTTGTTTAAATAATTGAGTTTTAGGCATTACAGACACTGGTTAGTACAATATGGAAGATGGGATACATGCAATCCCTCTTCTTTACCATTCCTTAACATCCCTCCAGGAGAAATACAATTAATTGGTTTCACATGAACTAAAATAAGAATTGTTGCTATCAAAGGTGCAATCTGCTCTTTCAGATTTTAGATTTTTGACGAGACTGAGTTAAACACGGCCAAATATGTCGTCTTCACACCAGACAAGCTTTTACACCCCCAAAAATAGTAAATCAACTGAAAAATAATTTTAAGATCAATTTGATTTGTCTGCATGGTTTTTAACGGGCCGTGCATCAAGTCTTTCAGCCAATTTGGCTGGTAGAAAAACTTCCCTTGTATGACTTTTGAGTTGTTTTCAGGCCCCATGATGTTTTTTTTTATCTAAACCATTAAGATAAAAGCTGTAAAAAGGCAGAAATATGACTTCTCCTCTTTAAGATACTTAGGTTCAAACAAACCTGGTTACAATCTGGAGGATAAAATGTTTCTTAATGTAAACGTTTACTTCTTTTTGGTTATATCTTAGTCAATCAAGTAAATAGCAAAAATAACTCAATAGGCTTCCTATAATTATTTGTATCCACATGTTTTACCCGCCTACATAAAACGCTCTAACCCGATTTCAAACAATAGCCTAGGTATGAACTTTTTGCAGCAGAAAAAAAAAAACCCATCCCTTTGTTTCCTGCGTCTTTGTGTTGATTCAGCTTTTGCTCGTCTTCTGAGATCTCATTATCAGCACACTGCTGTTTAACTGTAACCTCAGGTGCTATTGAAGCACTTTCCTATAAATAACAATCCGTGTTTTCAGTCTCACTTCATTTGTTTCAAAGTTTAAGCTCCAGTTAACTTTTCATTGAAATCATGAACTAAAGCTCACTGCCTTCAGTTTGTGCAAAATATTAATATGATGGAGGCTTTCTTTGTCTCGGCTTTTAGTTGAGTTCAGTTGCTTCAGTTAGTGATTCTTGCACAGGCTGGTTTATGTAGCATTAGAGCCTAATTAAGAAAAAGATATGTATTATTAAGGATAAAATCAGTATTAATATGTTTTTTTCTCTGCAAATTGACATGTCCTCCTTTTAAACTTGACCTCCTAATGCTCATGTTTAGCGTATAGTAATGTTTCTTTATATGCAATGATATAAAAAGGCAGAAAGAAGAAAAATCAGAATCTTTCCTGTCATTTATTATTTATATTAGAAGCAGACATGCTTTGTGTCTGTCGCTGTTTTTAGCATCTTAAATGGGCAGCAGTGTAAACTGTCTGCTTAGCTTTTCTCCTGATTGTTCTTACATATTTTCAGCTATCAGAGCCAGTTTTTCAGTCACCAACCACCTATATTCACAGATTTTAGGACACTCAAGCTTGAAATTGTCTTGATTCAGGCCACTAGGGAGTTGCTCGGTGTGTCTCCAATTTAAAGTCGGTTATTTGCTTTTGACTGTGTGGATGTACAGAAAGTTTTCTGCTGCATGAAGCTAGCTGGTTATTTTAATGTCATATATATTTTGTTCTTCTACGTTCTTCAACTTTTCCGATTCTTCTTATTTAAATAGATAAGTCAGAAGAAGCTGAAGAAATTTGAGAAGGAATACCACACCATACGGGAGCAGCAGGAGCAGCAAGAAGCCCCCATTGAGAGATATGAGGTAGAAATACACACAGAAGGCAGAAACCTTTCTCTCACTGTCAGTGTTTCATCTTAAATATTGAAGCTCGAGTGTGTCTGACTTTGGGTTGTCAAAATACAAACATTTTAAACTTGTGACAGATACTAAGCATTACTTTACATTCTGTTCAATATAACAGGAAACGTTTGTTTTACTTCAATATATATATGTAGTTCAGACCAACCGATTGCATTTGTACAATTTCTCAATGTTTTCACTTCCTAATCTCTGAGTCCCCAAAATCCACATTTTGGGGACAATTCAGCTTTTATTTAGAACAAATGTATATATTTCTCTTTGTTTGGCTGTAAAACGGATAAGAAAGTACTTTGTATAAATGTTAAAATCCTTCATGGAAGTTTCCTTTCAGTAATGTAATTATTTTATTTATTGTTGTAGCTCATTTTTAGTCCTACACTAAATGATTTAAATATTGCGTTTTTTTTGTTCTGTTCCAATAATCAGGTTTAGGCTTCACCACAACCAGTTATTATTAGCCAAAAGTCTTTTGGCATTTTGACTTTTTTCCCCTTTGTTTTCCTCTGAGAATTAAAGAGAACATATGTTTAGATTGTTCTAGATTAATTTGCTTAGTTAGCCAAGTTTAAAGCTTTCAGAAATTCCCTAATCTGGTTTATTTCAACCAAAATGAGCATCTCTGGGGAAAAAAAAAATAAAATACATATAAAAGTGATTATCTTGACAGCCCTTGTACAATGTTCGTCTTCTTATTAGGATCATTACTGAAGAGGTCTTTCATTTACTTAAATAAGTAAACATTTTTACTTTGTAGGTGATTTTAAATCCTATTTTATATTACAGATTATTTTATTTTAATTATAAAATGTATATAAGACAAATGAAACAAAGCAGAGTGTTAGAAATTATTCTTAATACAAACAAGACGTACAAAAGCAGGCTTTTGTCTTCCTTTCTTAGTTTCATGAATTTTTCCTCCATATTTCTTCTGATTGTCGGCTTGTTTACCAGCTTTCAGTTTAGCTTTCTGCTGTTAATGATGTACAAACAAGTTTTATCGTCCTAAATAGTTCAGTGCTCTTCCTCTACATTAAAACTCACCTGACCCCAGTAAACCCTTCTTTGGAACAAACTGAGGCAGGAATAGTAGATTACACATTCATATGAACTCTTGATGATTAACTTGTTTTCCCTGTTCTGCCGTCTCTTCACTTTTTCTTCCTCTTTTTTCAATGTTTCTTCACTTCTCTCTGTGTTCTCTCCTCCCTCACCGTCCCTTTCCTCGGTGTTTGCATTCCTCTCTTATTTTACTCCTATTCTCTTCCTTTTTTTCTGCTGTTTTCCTTTCTTCCTCTCTTCCTGTGTCCAGCGGGAGAATCGTCGGTTACAGGAGGCCAACATGCGCTTGGAGCAGGAGAACGACGACTTGGCACATGAACTAGTTAGCAGCAAGATAGCTCTTCGGAAAGATCTGGACAACGTAAGCCAACAGAAAAACATGCGTAATGTGATGAGTCCCATTTAGCCGAAGTAATAAACTTGTGACAGAGTCCCAGCATAGGTTTTGCTTTAATTCTTGATCTAAAATCCTGAAGATTATTTTGCGTTCTGTAAAATCTCAGATGCTTTTTAAGGTTTAGGTTGCAGATTTATGCGGAGGCTACTTGTTGACCTACCTTCAAAATAGAGCAGGTAAAAACGAAAGTAGGGCGGGCCAAACTTTGAACAGCCTTTTCAATGTTGTGGTCTCTTGTCTTTTTTATTTTTTGTTCTTGTCAGGCTGAAGAAAAGGCAGACGCCCTGAATAAAGAGCTGCTACTGACCAAACAGAAGCTGATTGAATCTGAAGATGAGAAGAGACGTCTGGAAGAGGAGTCTGCACAGGTTAGAGCAAAGCTACGGGGATTTTCTTTCTTCATGTGTAAGAAAACCCGAATGCAGACGGGAGGGAACAGTTCCCCCAGTTTTAATACAATTTATCTGATAAGGGGATCAAATAGGGTTACTTAGTTTATTTAACACAAACACACAAAATTTTAAATGGTCTTCAGATGTAAATGCATGCATTGGTTGCTTGACCTACACAGGGACGCTTTGCGAGAGCAGGAAATAATCTGTGGTTAGAACCAGCTGCCCACCTCAGTATGGAGGCAAAAACGGCAGCAAAGAGCTTGGCAGGAAACACACATATAGAAACATACCTTCTATGCTAACAAAAAATAAAAAAGGACCTGGTTATTTGCATTGAAACTAAAAAACAAAGTACTTGGCGGGCCCTTCTTTTATGGCAGAGATGTCCCTGAGGGCTGGTCTGCGGCTACATTTTGGCAGCATTTGCTTCCCACCCACAGCTTTTAAATCATCAACACAGAGGCACTGAACCAGAGGTCCATAGGGAAGAAAAATAGAGAACACTCAAAGTTAACCACAGTAAAATTTCCAATAATCCATAAATGAAAAGAAGGAGAGATGAGCAGAAAGGATCAATTAAATACTAGATATTGGTGATCCAGAGCTTTTATGTTAGATTAATATGTTTTTTCTAGTTTTAACAGGAAGCCCAAGAAGAGAAGCTAAAATTATAAAAACATTTTCTCCTGGCATTACTGCCTGCCACTGTAGTTAGACATTGAATGGCTAAATACGGTAATCATAAATAGATTATTGAGATATTATAGAGCCTGAAGGTTGGAATCGATACTAGAAAGCACATCGGCTGTCAGATTTCTCTTCATGTCGACCTTTTGATACAGCCGCTAATCTTTACAGAACATTTTTCATCATCTTTCTATTTACATTTTTTAAGCTTTCCCAGCATGTTAAATCTCTGCATTCTCTGTTTTTATCCACCAAAAAATCTTCAAGGTTTTCTTTAGAAGTTTTTCCTTCCTTTCAGAGTTCTCCTTTAATTTGAAAGCCGTCAGTGTTTGATGTATATTTTTTCTGGCTCAGTGAAGAAACGACTGACCTGCGGCCCTCTGTACCTGTCCTCTAAACGTCTTCTGCCTTGTTGAGTCTGAGGGTGTAACACTGAGTGATTTATGCCTTTGAGTGCAGGTTGTATTGGGGCTAGAAGGTTGCCACCAGCCTCTGTTCTCTCAATACTTTTCTCAATTCTTTTAACTTTTTTCACGGAGCCTCTGCATCTGATTTCTCTCGTTTCCATTTGCAATTTTGTAACCTCATTTATGTTGCTTCCCTCCACAGTTGAAAGAAATGTGTCGAAGGGAGCTTGATAAGTCGGAGTCAGAGATCAAGAAGAACGGTTCTATCATTGGAGAATATAAACAGGTACAAACTCTTAACTTTCAGCTTTGTAATGCATCTTACCAGTTAATTATTTAAATAGAAAAGGACAGAATGTATATTATCACTGTACTATTACTAGAGTTTACCTCTTGTCACAGGGAACTGAGCAAGTTATCAGGGAAGTGAAACTAAACTGCTGCCAGGTTTTCCCCTCTGCTTTCTTGAAATGGGTTTAAAATACTAGAAGTTCAAAAAATTGTTTGTGATTTACATCTTATTCACAAACTTTAACCTACTCTCAGATGTGTTCATTTCCCCTCAAAGGAAAAATTGGCAGAAATGGCTGTTATGATGGAGAACAACATGAAAATTTAACCTGACAACCACAACAATCGAGTTTTAAGTCCTTATTCATTTATTTTTGTTTTCTTACAGATGTGTTATAGTCCTTTTTTATCTGTAATATTCAAATGATGTATGACTACCACAAGATAAGGAAGGAAGGGCCTTAAAATTTGTACTTGATAATTATTAGGACATCCCTTAAAGTAAGCCAATCTGGGAAGTCTGTTTATTTATGGTCATCTAAAAAAGTAAAGCGTTCTACAAATGTTTTATTTATGTTATGGTCAGCAAACATATTGAAATACTCTTCACCTTACCCAGCAGTAAAATAAACCTCTATGGTTGTGTGGACAGATGTAGTACCTCAGTGTGGCCTCAGATGGCAGTGTTGCTTTTTTTTTTTCTGGTTCTCATATTTGAAGTCATTGTCTATTTTAATGCCTTTTACAACATGTTATAGAAAAGAACATAAATGCCTTAATTGTCATAATTCAGGTTCTGTTTGTGGTAAACCTTATTTCCCACATGAAACCTCCTAAAGCATTCTTTTCTTTTGACTTTTTCTAGCAGATCATTGATTAAAAAAAGGATTTACTCTGCTAAGGGCTATTAACCTGGTTAGGCTCCATTTCTGCTTCAAATAGAAACCATGCAGGGTGACTTCCTATCGTCTTCAGGCTCTGCTCTTCCTACTGTGCAGGATTAATTGTTGAATTATTTTCAGCAATATGTCCTACAATACAATTTGATATATGGTGTCTTTCTGTCAGAGTGCAGAGAAGCCAGAAAAACATTTACATATCAGATGGCTTCAGGCTGAACTCGACAAAAGATTGACAGTGACCCAAGAGGAATAACTCATAATGTTTACCAGCACTGAATTAAAATATCTAGCCAGCATAGGCTGCCAGCAGTTGCAGTGTTCATATAGCAGTAAGTCAAAGTATGAATGTTCTGCTCTTTTTCATTTCACTTAAATCTCAGAAGCACAACAATAATAAGAAAAGATTTCCAACACAAAGCTCCGTGTTGCCGTGTTTTTGTTTTAAGACTTCCCTTACTACTTCACTCAACTGGCATCAGAGGAACCAGCATGGCTACATTTAGCATGTTTTTTTGTTGTTGTTAGTGTAAAATATATGTTTC
>JAUZNJ010032997.1:0-20942 GCA_034780135.1 Jordanella pulchra
ATAAAGATAAAGATGCGTTAAAGGTTTTTACATATCTTTATCAGGGTTGCCCATAACTGTTGGAGGTTGCTTTATATAAGAATAAATCCAGCAATTAGTTTCATTCTTGCAAACAGTGCCACACATAACTGTCTTCACTCATTCTCATGATTTAACATTGTTAAACAATGTGATGTTACTGTTTCTTCATCATGTTACATTCCAAAAATGTGAACAAGTGTAAACGGGAGAATTGCTCATCTAGAGCAAAGTATAGGTGGAGCTCGAAAGATTAGAATATCGTACAAAGTTTGTCACTTGTTTCAGAAAAGGAAACCAGTACATAGATTTGTTATACATGGAGGGAAATATTTAAAGCTTTTTTTTCCTATGTTTTTTTTTTTTTTTTTTTTTTTTTTTTTTAAATGATTACAGAAAATTAATATTTGAATATTACATAAGCAAACTAAAAAGAAAATCACATTTTTAACAAGAACCACAGGCTTCTGAAAGTATGTTTATTTTTACACGCTCTGGGCTCTTTTTGTGTCATTTACTATATCAATACAGTGTGGCATGTTTTCAATTCTGATGTATTATGAAAGCCCAGGCTGCTTTGATCATCTGTATTGTTGGATCTGGAGTCTCTTCTCTTCTTCTTGACAATATCCAATAGATGTCAAGTGTCCTGTAAAGTCAGCAGTCAACCTTATGACTGTTTGATCTATTGAACCAGTAACTAAACAAACCTTTGCAGGTATTTTGACATCATTAACTGATTAGGGTGCGACGCCATGAGTTCCCAGCATTTACATTGCTCGCAATCTTCTGAAAAACAAATTTTTGATTTTCATTCTCTGTCATATTCATCAAAATCCACAAAAAAACAAAGGGCTTGAATATTTAACTCTGTGTAATTTAAATAATGAAACAACATGTATGCATTCCTTATCATCTTATATTACTTTGTACTGGTTTTTAGTAAAATTTCTCATCTTACTGAAAGAATATCTGAAGTAGATGTGTCCTCCTTTATGTCGGGGTGGCTTAATGTTCATGTAACACGACAGTATTGACTTCATAGAGTATCTCTTCTGTCTGTGTGTAGCGGATGGTGAAACATTAGAGATGCTCTGGCAGTTGCGAGCCCAGCGGCGCCAGAACTCCCCTGAGCTTCCAGAGACGGTGACCCGTCTTAATGCCCCCGACGGCAGCATCCTGTACTTGGTGGGGACTGCCCATTTCAGTGACAACAGCAAAAATGATGTGGCGATGGTAAGCTTGACAAGCAAAGAAAAAACAGTGTGTAAACAGAATATAGAGTTACGTTTACCTTTTTAAAAGATTTGGCATGTTGTAAATTAGCAGTAAAGTGATGTGTGTATTAGCTAGGGTTACACAATATGAGAGAGAATGTTGACTGAGCTTAACAGAAAAAAGATTTATTTAATACAGTCTGGAATAAGGCTGTAACATAAAATGTAAAAAAGTGAAGCACTGTGAATAATGTCAAGATGGACTGTAATTACTTATTTGTATATGGTGCGAAATATCTTCTTCGCATTGTTACCAAACATTACAGGTTTTCCTAATACTGTGCAGCCCTTCTATTAACTAAGGCAGGATTTGTGATAATTAGATCAGAGAGTTCATTTAGTAAAGTCTATTCTTTGCTCATCAGCAATCATTTCTTCCTTTTTTATTCAGTAAGCTTCTCTTTTTAGTTGTCTTGTTTCACCTTCTTAAGTTATTATTGTGCACTCATGTCTTTAGTCTCTTATCTCGGCTCTTTCTCCCCCTTATCCAGACAATCCGTGCCGTGCAGCCAGACGTGGTGGTTGTGGAACTTTGCCAGTACAGAGTGTCAATGTTGAGGATGGACGAGAATACGCTGCTGAAGGAAGCCAAAGACATCAACCTGGAGAAGGTCCAGCAAGCCATCAAGCAGGTTTGATTAGAGACGGATCAGAGGAAATTGGGTTGGAACTAGGGTGGGGATATAAATAATAATGGCAGTGGAACAAAAGTTTGCTTCAATTGAGCTTGTAATGGCAGTGCTTTGGTATTTACTGTAAATAGGATCGCCTTTATTAAAGTCATATAAATATCACAGATTAAAAAAAAAACCTTGAAAATTTTCGCATCCTTTTTTTTTTTTTTTTTACCTTTTTTGTTTTTTATTATTTTAGAGCATTGTTTAAAAACAAAATAACTTAAATCCCCCCCTTTTAAATCATGAATACATCTTGAGCTATATCAGATTTTGTAATAATACATCCGCAAATGTCCGTACATTTTAGAAGTATTTTATGCAATAAACATAAAGCAGTGACTAACTGAAGCTGGTGGAAAATAGGGCCAAACCCAAAAGATTTATTAATTTTGAACCAATGCAATTGCTTTTTTATTTTGATTTTCCTTTGCACTAACCTTAAGCATGTAGATGTTCCAGTTTTTTCATGACCATGTGGTGAAAACCCCCCTTTAAGCTTATTGCCACCACCTAAAGAGATTTGAGTGAGAAATTTAGTGTCCTACTCTTGTTAAATGTAAAGTAACCCAAGTTAGTTCCTCTGTGATTGAATCATTTTGTTCAATTGTGATTATATTGCACTTGCAAATATTTGCTCAGCCCTTTTAGAACAATAGATGGTTCTAAAAAATAGTGTACAATGCAATGTATTGCAGTGGTTTTATTTTATATAAGTGCACATAAAAAAAACTCCACAAAAAAGATTTTACTTCCTCACACAGCCAGTGATTAAGTTTTGAAATGTATTGAAGTTTAAATTCTTATTGTTCTTTTCCTCTGTCTGACAGAATGGGCTCATGTCCGGCCTGATGCAGATTCTCCTGCTCAAAGTTTCGGCTCATATCACACAGCAACTGGGAATGGCACCTGGAGGAGAATTCAGGGAGGCGTTTAAAGAAGTAAGTTGACCACAAACCTGTTTTACACAACTGTCGTGCCATATCTAGGCCAGACACAATGTTGTAATTTTTAACTTGGAGGTGCGTCATCTGGAACTGCAATTTCTCCATGTCTTGCAAAAAGACAACAGAGAGCAGTTAAGATAGATCAGTCCTGCCTTAAACGGACTACATGAAAATCCCTGACAAAACAGAATAAATGACAAGTTGTAATATTTGTGTACTCTTTACCTGTTTTTTAAAATCTGAAAGTATTTCTGTCTTGACAGGCAGGACGGGTTCCATTCTGTAAATTTCACCTTGGGGACCGGCCAATCCCAGTGACATTCAAGAGGGCCATAGCTGCTCTCAGTCTGTGGCAGAAGGCCCGTCTGGCCTGGGGTCTTTGCTTTTTGTCAGATCCAATCAGGTATAAATTCCTCTAATCAACCCTAATCTCTAAAGTGTGATTGGATTTTTAGTCAATTACCTTTTAAAATACAGCTTAATGAAGGAAACTGCATCTTTATGCCGATCTTTAAGACTCATGAAAGTCATGCTCTTGACATGGAGACTTCCTCTTTATTAAATGGATGTGGTGAAGAAAAGCTAAGCATTGCAGGAACATAATGTTTTGAAACCTGCTCATTTTGATTCTGATTGCAAGCTGGTTTATAACTAAAAATGTAAACATCTTAGATATCTTATGTTCAGTTTAGACTTTAAAGATGAGCACCAACAAAATCAATGAAAATCTATTGTTTTAAAAAGAAAAATTATCTGGTTGAAAACTCATTATTTGAAGAGCCTGATTACAGCTTTAACATTTCTATGTTTAAGCTTCTTATGGCTTATCATTGAAAGCTAAAATTCTTATCTTTGAAAGCATAGCTGCAATGTATTAACTTGCATCTTAAAATATATTATTGTCTCCTATTTCAATCTTATCTCATTAAGAAGCAAAGTTTGTGTTAAACACTTTAAAGTAAAGGCTTTTTCAAAAAACTGTCTCTAAATAAGCATTAACAAATATGTTGTTGTTAAATCCTCTTCTCAAGTTTTACCCCTGTACCCTAAAACGCTCTATGTGAGCTGAAAACACATACTCCAGCTAAGTCTAATAATAACTTGCATTATTTTTCAGTAAAGAGGACGTAGAGAAGTGCAAGCAGAAGGACTTGCTGGAGCAAACCATGTCTGAGATGATTGGAGAGTTTCCTGCTCTTCATCAAACCATTGTTGCTGAAAGAGACATCTACCTCACACACACCCTCCGCCAGGCAACACGCTGTGTGGAGTCGCCATCTGATGGCCAGAGTGAGTATTGTGTTGTTCTTTTTCTTTAGACGCCATTAAATATCTCTGTTATCGTGTATGTATGACATAATAATCCAAACTTATCATTCGATGGTATGTTCTGAATATATATGGAGGCTTTGAAAGGACTCTAGCTCTGTCGGACTGGACACAGAACATTTCCAAACATCATTAGCTCTATTTATGCTTTCGCTATTCTAACACATAAAAGTGGTTTATATAAATAGTTTTAATCTAAGTGTAGCTTCTAGGAGAAGCTGAGCCTTCTTATCAGTCTCCTGGAGATTCTTAAAAAGTTTTCTATAGATCTTTCCACCTCATTCAGAGTAGCCTTTGACTCTTTACCTGTTATTTTACTCCTTGAAGGTGAACATTTGGCCTTCCTCTTGACATTCTTTGTAGCCTGTTTGTAGTTTGAGGTTTCCATCTGGAGTTTGGACTGTAATTAGCCTGATTTCTCGTCCCCATTTCTGTCCCTTCTGGAGAAAAATATCTCTACAGAATGATGCCGATATTTCCATCTACAGGGCTTTACATGTAGGCCAACAGCTGAAGTATCTCTTCATGTTTTGTCATGTTCCAACAGCAACATGGCTTGTAATTTACTGCAGAAGGGCATACATTTAAACAGTCTTATAGAGGCCAGATTTGTGGACCATATAAGTAGTACTTGTCCTGTCAGGGATTTTTCCACCTGAGTTGTGGATCTCTGCAGGCTCTGTAAGAAATCTATATATATATATTTTTATTTTTATTTTTGCTAAACCAACTTAAAAGTTAATACCACCCAACCCTGGCCTTTCTGCTCTTTCTTGGTCTTGCTGCATTTGATCTGTTAAAAACCTTTATAGTATTTGTACTCGGATTAAAGGGGAACTTCATTTAATAGTTAGTTTACTTTTGAAGTCAGCTGCAGGCATTGAAATCTTTACAAATTTGAGCTACTTGATTTTTGCCTATCCAAAATATCGATATTTTAAGGTTTTATGTTAGGTTTTATGTGGGTAACAGGATGCGTAATATTTTGTTTTATAGAAGTGCCTGCTGTGGTGGTTGGAGTGGTAGGAATGGGTCATGTCCCTGGGATTGAACAAAACTGGGAAAAGGAGCTCAACGTTCAAGAAATCATGACGTAGGTTTTCTGTTTTTTAATCGAATACCTAGAAAAATGATCAAAAGGGGGGGAAAAAATGTGTTGCTTTCTGTTTTCTGTCTTCCTCAGTGTTGCACCGCCCTCACAGTTCAGCTGGGTTATGCGCACTCTTGTAAAGGGCGTCCTGTTGGGAATGCTTGGATATGCCTGTTACCGCGCTGGAGGAGGTTTAGGTCGAACCCTGTTGTCTCTACCAGCAGTTCAGTCTTTACTGGAGAAACTTCGGCTTCATCCTGCCTGACCCCACTGGATCTGTTTAAGCCTTCTCTGACACAAGCTTTGATTTGTTAAAAAATGCATCTATCACCAATGGCCTTAAAAGCACCAGCTCACACCTGGGAACTGAGACGGACCTCACTGGGGTCAAAAACTCTTGACCTGTTGATGTCTCTATAGACAGCAGTGGGAGTATACTGCCAAAGAAATAACAACTGTACCCTAATCCTGCAGTTTTGTCGTACTTTTGGCATAAATTGCCTCCTAGTAGAATAATATTTTACCCAAGATTTAGAGAATTTTAATTACTGTCCTTGGAAACAAATTGTCATTTTCTTGGTTATAATGGAACCATTTACTTGAAAGAAGCCATTTTCTGTGTATCAAACAGATTGTTGGTAATTGGTCCAGCACTTTATAAGGTGAGTAGTAAGAAGGAAGTAGCCTATACTGGTATTTAAGTATATATAAATTTAATAATTGCACAGCGTCTCTGAACTAGAAAGTCAATCATATTTTTATGATCATTGAAATGTATGTTTCCAAAATATCCGCATGGTGCTCATCACTCACATTCAGGATTGGTAGAAACCCTGATTGCTCTGTCCCAAACCCTACAGCCAAGTGCCTCATGTTCCAGCAGGAAGGGCTACTGTGAAATCCAACTGTTTTCATTAGCTACATTTAACAAATCATTTGTACAGTTTTAATAAGTCTTGTCATCTTGCAACTGAAATACTATTTTATAAAGAGAGGATGTGAACTTTGTTGACTTTTTAAATGTAACCAAACTGCAACTTCTTTGTGGGAGTATTCCAGAGACACCGATGCTCAGGAGGCCTAACAGAGCCTTACAAAAAAAGTGGGGTGAGATTTTTTTTTTCCTTTCTTTTTTACAACTTTCAATATGAGGTGTTTAACCCTTTGTTGTAATTTTCTTATTAAAAAAAAATGTATAGAGAAAACCCTAGTTTTAGGACGTGGCAGTCAGTGCTTCGGCTGTCCTAATATATGCATTTATATTTATTTTAAAATCAGGAAACCGGATAATGGGAGTTGCTTCTTTTCCCCTAGAGTAAAGGAACATTGTGGTTTGTACATTTATGAATGTCATTCTTTGAGATGCTAACAAAAATGTTGGTGGTATTGGGAAATCTAGCCGTACTTCATTATTACTGCTGCCTTTGAGCCCCCCCGGACTGCCTCCTCTGCTAAAGCCTGTCAACAACACATGAATCTACAGTATATTCTGTTACTGCATGTAAAACAAAAAGAAACAACCCTGAAGCAACATGGGATGTCAGATTGCAGTACAGCAGGTTCTCTTAACATATTTGCATGATTTTAATTCTTATCAATATCCAGGTAATTTTGAGTGATCTTTGTACAGTAGTTTTATTATTTACTGTTAAAGTAAGGGTTATGAAATGAGCTGCTTCATTTAACATATAAATGGGTCCAATGAATATATATTGAATGTGATGTTCATTTCTTAAAAGCAAAATTAAAACCAGTGCAAGCTATTCAGTCTAATTGTATTCAGATAATGTGTCTTCCAAGTAATAAAGGGTTAAAAACTGAAGGTCAGTGGAAGGTCAGATACTTGACTTCATCACATAAAAGTATACAATTGACTGTAAGAGTATGAACACAAATAGAATGAATGGTTGTGTTTGTTTTAGTGATTGTTAAGCCCATATCAAATTGTTTTGCTGTAAAGTTACCAACGCAGTCTTGTACAAAAAAAGTAAAGGTAAACTATATTTGATTCTTAATGTCTACATTTGTCTGTGATTGTTCAAAGTGTGCTTAGGTGGTAAGATGGTAACAAAATCTTTGATGTCATTAATCTAAGGTTGGTATAGAGTTTGAAGGGGTAGGGTGGCATTTCACTGACTTTTGGAAACTAGATTTCCATATCAATATTGACTTGATATCCCTATACATCCATGACATCACTGTAAATATCACTTTCATGATTGGCATATGAACTTAAGTGGGTTGTCATTATTAATCCACAGGGTCCAGTATGATTTGAATTTTCCTTTTGCAACTAAAACAGCTTAAACTCTTCTAGAACTTCTGGCTGACAAGAACGCCTGGCTGTCAATGTCAACTTTAATATACTTCAAAGGTGTCCAATCGGGATGCTGCAGACCAGTCAAGCTTATTCACACCAACCTCCTCCATGGTTTATGGGTCTTGCTTTGGAGATTTGTGCACTAATCAAACAGGTTAAGAGAAAATCAAATCCTACTTAATCAGGGATCTTAATCCCTTATATTTGAAGTTGGCTGTCCCAAAAAGGGATTTGACTCAAAACTGGTGAAAATAAAATCTGACATGTGTTGAGGATAACTAAAACACAACATTAATCGTAAAGGAATTTTTTTAGTTCAATCATGGATTGACCATTTCTACTATTATTTCAGAAGATTTGAAAAATTTTTAGCGTGATTTTTGTCAAATATTTTTCCAATTTTGACTTTATTCTAGAAATTCTAACTTTATCTCAGAATTGAGATTTAGGACTATATCGCGAAAGCCCATGATTATCACGTTGATAAAGTATAAATATTAAAAGTAGGCATAAATCTATAAATAATTTTGAGATTAAAGTCAGAAATCAACAGCTATTTTGGCAGGGGTTGAGTGGCCTTTCTCATCACTCATCCTTTTTTGTACCTGTTTTATTAAGCTTTATGGAAAAATATATAAGGGGCCTAGACTTACTCTGATGTGAGACGTTTTAAATTATTTTTAACTATTTGGTATAAAATTTGTTAAAGCGCCCCAACATGACTTTTTTCCCCCACACCTTGGATGGAAAGTTCCGACTACTGTTTCAACTCGGACGCATGAAGGTGTAACAACGAAACGTTTCCTAAACATCCGCTGTGCATGGTTATAAAAGCATGATTGGCTTACACGGTTCAGACTGCGCCACAGGCCATTAACATACTGATGGCCTAGTTTTCATGGCTTATTTAGCACCTCGACTTGGAGTATCACGCATCTTCCTGCACCGTGTGAACGTGTTCAGATTCCTCTGCACAGTCGGGATGGACGACATGGGTTCGGCAGTGGGTCGTTCCGCTTTAGAGCGGCTCGACTTTGACAACATTGTACTTAAAAAACTTCCCGTTGACCCGTCCGAGGAGCCGGGTGTGAGACTGGTGAAAGGAGCGTGTTTCTCTCGGGTCAAGCCCGAACCTTTGAAAAATCCTCGGTTCGTTGCGGTTTCAGGTGAAGCACTGGCGCTGCTGGGGCTGGACGGAAGCGAAGTCATTAACGATCCTCTTGGACCAGAGTACCTGAGTGGATCAAAAGTCATGCCTGGATCCGAACCCGCGGCTCACTGTTACTGCGGTCACCAGTTCGGGCAGTTTGCCGGACAGCTGGGGGATGGAGCTGCCTGTTATCTGGGAGAGGTGAAGGTTCCTAGGGGACAAAATCCAGAGTTACTCCGAGAAAATCCTAGCGGACGATGGGAGATCCAGGTGAAAGGCGCTGGACTGACTCCGTATTCAAGGTAACATGTTTGAAGTTAGTTCATTTTTTGTGAAGGAATTAAAAACAAAAAAAAAAATGGAATTTAAACTCTAGTTACACATGGTGAAACTTTATTTCTTGTAATTTTGGTAGTTGTGCCTTTAAGAATTGAAACGCCGTAATTCAGTGTCTAAAAATGAATGTCAGACACAGGATTATAAAAAACCCAGAATATTTTAAACAGAAACGCACAACTTCTGAAAGGTCTATACATTTATAAACACCCAATATGTATGGAGGTGATCAGTCTCTAGCACTCCTATGAAACTCATGTTGATTTAACAGTGTCCTCCATAGCGTCTGCAGTGTTAGTTCTGGTATTTCTAATCTTGTTCTTGATTCTTAGTGGGGTTTAAGGCAGGTAAGTTTGGACAATCAAGCACAACAGCACCACGGTAATTAAATCAGCTTTTAATACCTTAAGGGTGGGTAGGTACTCTGATGGATAAGAGGACTGGCTCAGTACTAGAACTGTGGCATTTGTTGTCCATGTGTCGGATTAGTTAGTGTACTTTGACTCAAGCCTCAGTAGTTAAATGCTTTAATATATTGTGATCAGCAATCCTCTCAAGGTGACAAAATCCCTATTGTGTGTGCATCCTGTCCTATTAGACTGGATAACGGGTACCTTAGCCTTCATCCAAACAGTTACGTAGGCCATTACATGGATTAGAAAGCCTAGTTTTCTTTAGATCTTTAGTAAAATGCTAACTTTCTGAGACGCTTTATTTCTGGTTTTCCTTATCTGTAAGCCATGATGTTAAAATTTAAAAGACAGGACAGTTTAAAATGTTGGATCAATTTAATAATCGAGTTTGTCTGAAATGAGTGCTAAAAATGTGTAACTTTTTTTTAATTTGGTAGAGTTTTCAGGCATCTTTATCCCTTTTTTTAACATACAGATTGTATAGTTAAATCTGTTTTTTTTTTTCTTCTTTTTTTTTTTTTAGAGGGGATTGTATGTCCAAAACCAACTCAAAGTAAAGTATATTTGTCAAGAAGCAAAAAATCTTTCCCATGCTAATTAGAATTCTTAATTCCTAAGGGATTTGGGTCCCTACCAGCTTTATGTCTAAAGAACTGCAAATTTTTAATTTCTATTTGCATTTAAAAAAGTTCAGCTCAGTTAGACAGGAAGGAGAGTGTCTTTTCCAGATTCTGAGTCACATTGCGGTCTGGACTTTGACTAGGCCATTTAGAATATGAAATTGGTGTGAGCTAAACCGTTGCACTGCAGCGTTCGCTATAAATTAAATATGCCATGTTATGTTACATTTGAAAATAAGAAATATTAACAATGAGGCCTCTAGAACATGTTATTACAGCTTGTGCAGCGGGATTCCTCTTAGATTAGGCAGACAGCTGTTAGCTAAACGCTCCCTATTCAGCCCTCCTCTAGACCAGCTGTTTTGGATTCACAGACTATCAATAATTGGTTTTCATCAGTCACACAAAATTAAAACAAAGTATTTCCCCTACAGAAAAGCTGATGGCCGAAAAGTCCTGCGATCAAGTATAAGAGAATTCCTCTGCAGCGAGGCAATGTTTTTCCTCGGTATTCCCACCACCAGAGCAGGCTCTGTGGTCACCTCCGACAGTAAGGTGGTGAGGGATGTGTACTACAGTGGAAACCCCTGTTATGAGAGATGCTCAGTCGTCCTGCGCATTGCTCCCACCTTCCTCAGGTAAGCACACACTCTTACTGTTTCCTATGCAACAGATATCTGATGTCTTCCTGATGTTTGTTGTTCTCTCTCTGCACAGGTTTGGATCCTTTGAGATCTTTAAGCCAGCTGACGAGTTCACAGGACGCCAGGGTCCCAGTTACGGACGAGAGGAGATCCGTGGTCAGATGTTGGACTATGTCATTGAAATGTTTTATCCTGAAATCCAACAGAACCATCCAGACCGAGTGGAGAGAAATGTGGCTTTCTTCAGGGAGGTGAGAGTTTGCTGTAACTTTTAGTAGAAAATAATTTATTTTCAGGTTGCTGTCTTTTCCTCTTTTACTAGAGTTTGTTTAATGTCTGTACTAAAACTGTTCCCTCTGTTTACATCTTCTTAATTCAAGGTAATGTTATGTGATTTACACTTTTTGTTTTTTTTTGTAATTATAGGTGGTGCGTCGTACAGCTCGACTCGTGGCTCAGTGGCAGTGTGTGGGATTCTGTCATGGAGTCCTGAACACTGACAATATGAGTGTGTTGGGCCTCACTCTGGACTATGGTCCATATGGCTTCATGGACAGGTAAGACATTTGTGTTGTGAAATTCATGTAGACAATTGACCTTATGGTATTTGTAGAATATATAAATATACTGGGAAAATGGAAGATGTATACACATGTTAAAAGAGGGAAAAAAAAACATTAGGAACAGAGGAGGAGGATTGAGATTTCAGCTTCCAAGAATTTACAATTTAATCATTAAACTCATTGCAAAAAAATGCACGAACAGGATCATCATGACTCAAATGGCGAAACACAAAACTCATACAAAACAACCAACTCCAGAGAACAACAGGTTGATCATTGATTTACATCTGAACAATGTCCCTTAATTAGATTACAGAGAAGAAACCACTCTGTTTTTTGTCAGTAACAAGCTTCTGTAATACTTTCGTTGTTGCTGTTTTTATCTGAAACTTCCAAGCTCATCTAAACAGATCTCTAAGCTAAGTTTTCAAACTTTCCTTTGGGGTGAGGTGGCACTAATCCAGAATATATAGTGTGCTTTATCAGTTCCCTGATATTTGTATTTTCTTGTTCTAACACCTAAATGTGTCTGAGTTTGAACCTCCTGATATTTTTTTAGATGTTCTGCTGCTTTTAGGTTAAACCGCAATTATTTGCAGGTAGTGCTTCATTATTCCATGGATTTTAAATAATTTAGCAGGACTATCGGCTGTTAAACAGACCCTTTAAAACATGCTCTACCTTCAATATGCCAGTCGATTCAGTGTTCTTAGGTACGAAAGCTTCTGCTTGACTCCTTTTATTAGTTTATTAATGTCATTATGGCCAGATAGCTTAATCTTTGCCCCATTTAAAAAGTAAAACATTACCTTAGATGGCAGTTTTGTTGTCGATGTGTTCAACTACAGATTATTAGCTGTGGCGGTGGGGTTGCCTCTGTCCATGTTGATGTTAAGCCAACAGCTTCATGTACGGTGATGATCGTATTCCGTGAATATTAACAATCTAAACAATACCCTCCTTTCAACTTTTATTGAGCATTGTATGTGGTTTTCACTGCTTTATATAGCATCATTAAATGGTTATCAGTCGGATGTATAAATAAATGATCACGTGTAATCTGCACAGATTTGTTCCGGTTTTCTCTGTCTATTTCAGGTTTGATCCAGATTTCATTTGTAATGCATCAGATAACTCTGGTCGATACTCATACAAGGCCCAGCCGGCTATATGCAGGTGGAACCTGGTGAAGCTGGCAGAGGCTCTGGCTCCAGAGTTGCCGACGGATCGGGCTAAGGCTGTGATAGATGAATACATGGATCAGTTCAATCGCTTCTACCTGGAAAACATGAGGAGAAAACTGGGCGTGCTTAGAAAGGAGGAGCCCGAGGATGAGATCCTGATCACAGAGCTTCTCCGTACCATGCATGATACAGGTTGGGCTGCGGTTCGGGATCTTTAACGGGTTTTGCATCTCAACAAAAGTGCATTAAGCCAAATTAATTTTAATTCATTTATTGTCCATTGGTTTCCTCCAGGTGCTGATTTTACTAATACCTTCCGCAGCTTAGCTCAGATTTCCTGTTCACCTGAGGAGGAAACTGAACAAGACGAGGAAATTGTTAAGAACGCCACAGAACTCCTTCTTGAGCAGTGTGCTTCTTTAGAGGAGCTAAAGTCGGCAAACACGCCTACAATGGATCCCCGGTGAGCTGTTTAGATAATGAACAATGATAATGGTATCAGTCTGATAAATATAACATGTTGGGTAGGAATTTTCCATCGTAAGACCCTAAATAAATGTAGCTGATAGGTCCTGGTCAGGTTTAAGAAAATGTCAGATTTACTGTGTTTTATCACAAATAAATGTTGCTTTAACTTGTTGCTTTTACTTAAGTACCAAAGGTTTGCGTTACAGTTAAGAAACTGCAGCTGTTCATTATTATTTTCTTTGACAACTTTTAGCAGTCTAGTGTTAGAAGTGATTACAAAGTCTAATTACCAGGAAAGTCCTTATAGTTACATGGTTCATGTCGGTGAAGCGATGTTCTAGACGGTGACCCATCCTGTTTCAAATATGATTAGGATAAGGCTCTGTGTCGGAAAAATCTAGAGAAAACAAACTGCTAAGCTGAGAAGCAATGCATGTTTACTGATGCTTCTAAGTCTATAACCTCTCAACTCATAAGGTCAAACTATGAGCTGAAAGAAGAGGAGTCACTCACTCTCTTTTAGCTGTCCGATTTAAGGACAGTTATAAGGTACTGCCTAGGTTTGATTAAAATTAGAAAGGACACAAAGCTGCTGATTTTATGTTGACCAATTTAATTGAGTGTAGTGCTTATTTCTGACTCTAGGGGGCAGTGGTGGGTTACAACATTGCTTCTTTTAGACTAATGATGCAGTTGTATTTTTCATCCATCATACCTGATTTTAATGCTAATGATGTTACTTTGTTTGACTGGACAGATAACTGTCCTGGTCTTAAACGCATAGAGAAGCTCAATTTTCAAATAGTTAAGCTTTCTTTCTATGTATCATCTCTGAGGTTCTGCTATGACTGTGTTATCTTTTTTGTTGACAGTGAGTTGGCAATGCTGCTCTCTATGGCACAGAGCAACCCCACTCTGTTTGAGATGATCTCAGACAGGGCGACCATAGCAAAGCAGCTGGACAGAATGAGCAAACTGAAAGTCCTGATGGAGACGAGTCAGGAGGAGCTGAGAGCCAGGCAAGCTCAGGAGTGGACCTCCTGGATTAAACTGTATAGGTAAGAGGCTTTGACTGCAAGACTAAACAGGAAAAAGGACTTATTTGGAGAAGGCTGACAATAGGCCCAATGGGGTGGCTCTCCTTCTGGTGAATTGTCATGGCTGGAAGTCTAACTGATAAAAGGGGCGGACAGAAAGAAACGGGAGGAAATGGTGTTTTCTGGTGGCTAATGTCCCAGTGTTTTGACGTTATCGCTCCACAGGAAACGTCTGGCTCGTGAGCTGGAGGGTCAGAGTGATGCTTTGGCTGTACAGGAAGAGAGGGTGAGGGTGATGAACAGCACCAATCCTCGTGTGGTGCTCAGAAACTACATTGCCCAGAATGCAATAGAGGCTGCAGAGAATGGAGACTTTTCTGAGGTCAGGATTAACATCATGAATTTTTTTTTATTTTTTTGCTGTTTTATTTGTGTTATTTGTGCTCCCCATCTCATCTCTCGTTGTCTTGCTGCAGGTCCAACAGGTCCTCAAGGTCCTTGAGAAACCATTCTCTTCTCAGCCAGGGCTGGAGCTTCCTGCTTGGGTGGGTTCGCATGGGGGCAGCACACAGGGGGAAAGAGATGAAGGAGAGGATCAGCAGCAGCAGGGAGCCTCTGCATCATCAAAAGCCATAGAACCCGTGCCTTACGACAGCAAGCCCCCGGCATGGGCACGGCAAATCTGCGTCACATGATCTTCGTAAACGCTTCCTCATTGCTGTCCTGCCTGAAAGAACAAAAAAGTTGGAAGGTGTTTTTTTTTTTTTTTTTTTTGCTTCTAACTTTTATGTCCCTCTCATTTAATCGGTGTCTAACTTCCTTTTTTGTTTTGTTGTGGCAGGGCAGCATTTAGGGAGCAAAGAGGAGTGGCTCCTCACAGATTAGCACAATGACACAAAACAGATGGGGGGGTGACTCTCTTCTTCCGTCGCCTAAGGTTTCCAAACTGTTTTGCTTTTTACTTTAAAACACTTAACAATGAAGATAACACTATGTGTGTGTGGAGTTAAATCGTGGTTCTGACGGCTCCAGTAGGAAAAGTCTTTCGAATGCATTTATTTGAAGAGGTTTTTAACTTTACAGAAACCAAACTTGGCTCACCTCACCCTATCTGTTCTGTGTCACTTCTGCTATTCATGATGATTCAGGCAACCAGTCCCATATTGACCTGCCTGCCTCTGACAAACTGTGTGTTGTCACTTCCAATATACTCCAAATATGCAGACTGAGTAAGTTTAAAAGGTAATGAATGCAGTTGAAATAAAAACACGCACAACTAATTCTTCTTAAAAGAAAGGCTTCGCCTCCCCCACTGGGGTTCAGACTGTTATTTCCTTGTTTTATTTCTTCACTCAGGCAAGTTTCAGTAATGAACATCAAACCTGTAACTGTTTACTTGTGTTGAATAGCCATGTTTGCTACACAAAAGAAGACGGGACAATAGAAAATGTTATTTTATCCAGATGTGTATGACATGTAGAAATAAGCTCTTCATCAGTTAGAACCAATAGTTTTGCTAAACTGACCTTTTGGTAGACTGTGTTTATTTTAGATTTTACCCTTGATTTTAAGTTTAAATTTTAACACAAAAACTTTGAAATCTCAATAAATGACACTGTTTTCCGAATTATGAGTAGTGAAGTGCGCATAATCACTCTCTTCTTCTCTGATGACCCTAATTAAAGTTAGTGTAGCTGACTCCCTATGGAACTCACTAGGGCCTTGAATGCAACTTATCAAATTCACAGTAGCTCGAAGTCACTTTCTGCTTGGAATAATGAAATGTTTTTTGACCCAGGGGTGAGGATGCTGGTTAAATCTATTTTTATTTATAATAAATGTATCTTTATTCTATTTTTAATCCCGTTTTTAAATTTAGTGATTTTATCTTTGTAAATGTAAGCCTTGGTCTGCCTTTATCTTAACCTTCTATTGTCCAAGTTCCTATTTTTGGTCATTTGGATAACACCACTTTTGCATCAAACCCAGGATAGATTATGAGATCATGTTGTCTGCAGGGTCTTACCTCTTTCTTGGTGTAGCTTACTTCACCTCATACTATTCATCTAATGCTGCCTGCTGTATGTGATACGTTACCTATTGTAAATTAAGATAATCAGGTTCGCTAAGAAATACGTTTCTATATCAGCATTAATGTTCTGAGTGTTATGTTGTAACACAACATGTATTTCTTTCATTCCTTTGTTTCATGAATTTCTTAAAGAGGCACTCTGGATTTTTATTTAACCATATGAGGGCAGTTTTGGCAATCACGTTGACCTTGATTTTTACCATTTAAAAAATACTTTTTATTGTTATTACAAAAGTAATAGGGTCTTTTTCTCTCCTCGAGTAACATTCTTGACTTAAAATTTTGAATTTTCAAGTATTTCGCTTGGTGCCCTATAAAGTCTTAATGACGGTGTCACCCCCATCTTTAACGTGACCTGTCAGGTTGGGAGGTGCAGTTAAGCAGCCTAGAAGAGAACCAGAGAACAAGTCAGGGAATCTGTTCATATTACTCTATCCTAATTTCTATAGAACCAAATGAAAAGAGTCCTAGAAAGAACATAAAATAAAGCATTATGAATTCAGAGTTTGGATATAATCGGTTGTGTTGAAGGAAAAAAAAAAGATACTTTGAAATTTGTATCTGTTACAAAATGTTAGGTGTGAATGCCTTTAGAAGGTAGTACCAGTTTGCGTGTCAGTCACGGTTGTTTTACCTCATAGTTGCTTTTGGGCGTCTATTACGTTCATGTCTAAACACGCCTTTAAATAATTACTGAGGAACCCAGGAATCCTGTCTAACTCAGCTTCTGTTTGTGTAGTTTTCTACTAACCTGTGCGCAGCAGCGAGTTTTGAAACTGACACCTGCCGGTCATTCATCTCCTAAAACTGTTCTTCACCTTTAATTATTGACCTCCGGCAGAAGTCGGGAGTGGCTTTTTGGCGACCTCAGGGTGCGCCCTGAACCGCGCTGCGTGCTGAGCGCATAGGTGGGAACGAGGACAAATGTGTGCGTAGCGCCGGAAGAGACAAAAGAAACACAGGGAAGGTTTTTTTTTTTTTAGACACGCGTCTGAACTGATATTCCGCCTTCATCATGGCAAAGCGGGTCAGACCTGGATTTTATCGGCAGGAAATAAACAAAAGCATCTGGGAGGTACCCGACCGGTACCGCGACCTAGTTCAGGTGGGGACGGGAGCGTACGGAACTGTATGGTAAGTGAACCCTGAAGTGAAAGAGGATCTTTACGCTGTTTAGACTGGTGGTGGGGGGGGGGGGGAGAGTCTAACAAAGAGCGTCAGTGGACAGATGGTGACTGTCCACGCAGACAGTTAACAGCCAAACAAAAGGAAAAGTGTCCACGCTTGGTTGAACTCGCACTTATTCACTTCCTCATTATGATGATGACGATGATGATGAAGACGCTCATCGACACTTCCACTGCGCATTATGGGAGCCATTCTGACAACCTTTAGATAAACCAGAGGGACAGATTACTAAAAATGAGAGCCTTGATGAGGAGGAGGGGGGCTTTATTGTGATGTAGAAAGTTTACTGTCACACACATCAATACAACAAGGGTCCCTTTTATTATTGATTACAACGAGTGAATAGGCTACAACACAATGAACAAGTTAAATATGAGTTTAAAAACAGATGTCTGTTACACAATCAGGTATGTGCATGGTGTGTTCTGTTTTGTTCCCCTATCACAGTGAAGTTCCTTTGTAACCAAACTACTAGTTCCTCATATTTTGAACACTGCAGGTTATCCAGGTAATGATTTTTCTGCGCTCCTTTCCGCAGCTCAGCGCTGGACTCCAAAACAGGGACCAAAGTGGCCATCAAGAAGCTGTACAGACCATTCCAGTCTGAGGTCTTCGCAAAGAGGGCCTACAGGGAGCTGAAGCTTCTGAAACATATGAAACATGAAAATGTGAGGCACACCATAGACAGTGTGAAGGGCTTTTACTCTTCTGATCAGAGCAGCTTCATACGGATGCATCTCAGTTATTAAAATCTCAACTAAAAGTTAATTTTTTTAGTAAGTCAGTTAAAAATTAAAAACTTAAAGTAATATGTATATTTTAAAACCTTTAGTTTCAAAATTCAATATCTTTAATTAAAGATAACTACATTAGTCAAAAAAAATCAATCAACTCATGGACTTGATGGATCAACAGTCACTGACGTTCTCCACATTTAAGGAAAACCACAAAGAAATAATACTAAATATATCGATGCTCAAACAATGCTGTATGCAAGCTTGTTGATGGAAGTTCAGTGTAAGAAGAAAAAAGGTGGTTGAAAAGGGGAAAAAGCAACATGGATAGCCTTAGCCCTGAAGGGGAGCTGAAGTCCAATAGTTTACTGGAGATAAACAAGGCGTGGACTGTGACGAAACTAATGTACCAGTACAGAGTGACGCAGGCAATCGGCCTGAGGCACCAATGAGGTGTTAGGGAAGCCAAGATTGCTTTATTCACAGTCTTAACAGTTGCATATTTGGGCCTGGTGTATCTCGCTTTCCACTTGTCAAAACCCACAAGTTCTTCATTTGAGTTTAGGTTAGATGATCCTGTGCTCACTGAAGAAATAGGTGATTAGTTGTGCTTTTAGCAGTGTGGGCAAATGATTCCTGCAGGAAGATGAATTGGCATCCCTGTAAAGTTTGTCAGCAGAGGACAGCTTGAAGTGCTCAAACATTCTGGTATGGAGCTCTACCCACTCTGGAGCAAAGTGGACCACCGGCAGTAAATGATATGGCTCCTGAAATCACCACTAACTTGATATCAAACAACTTGGATTCGACGCCTTTCCAGTCTTAATCCCAGCTCTGATTTTAATTCCTAATGTTTCCTAAAATTATTTTGATTGGAAAACAGCATTTTGAACCCCAAACAAAAGCAACAGTCCAGTTCCTCTTCCCATAAGCAAAGGTAACATGCCTTGGATGTTATTTGTGGCATATGAGTGTTTTAACACAGAGAATGATGTAGCTCATGTTCTTAAAGCTTTGACTGCAACCTCAGTCCACCTGTTGTTAATCTCCTCCAAACTCTTGAATAAGTTTTCTGTCACAATCTTGTCAGTGACTATCTGCTGGATAGATGTAAACTCAACAGTCGTCCCTGTTTTTTAATATCCCTGTTCTATGTTTTTATAAGCATTTTCCTGGTCCTATGTCATTCATTTTCAACAACACCAAATTTTGGGTTTTGTGAGTTTTAGCAGAAATAAATGCTTTCTATATAATCTTTTGTATCAGTTTTGCACTCTGAGCTATTTTTTTCTTCCTGATTCATTTTTTATTGACATTCTGGTTTACGGAGATGTGTTTGTAGTCAGTTTGCAGAATTAAAAAAAATTGAGATCAGTGGCTCAGCTGGTGGTTTAACCGGAGGTGAGCTCTCAGGAACTCGTACAACCTCAGGGTGGCTCTGATCATTGCAGCGTACGATATTTGAAAAATGAAACAAAAGAATGCAGTATAACATTTCCCCTCTGCATGCAGGTTATTGGCCTTCTAGATGTGTTTACTGCAGACCTTTCTCTGGACAAATTCAATGATTTGTAAGCATGCATTTATTTCTCTCATCATGACACCACTGTAAACATTTCCTCTTGTACACAACAGTGTGCTGTGAAATGATAACTGCAATATGCTCCTGCCTTTAAAGCTGTCTTGTGATGCCATTCATGGGAACAGATTTGGGGAAGCTGATGAAAAAGACCAGACTATCAGAAGAAAAAATCCAGTGTTTGGTTTACCAGACCCTCAAAGGACTAAAGGTTTGATGCCGTCCACAAAGGTTTTTTTTTGTTTTTGTTTTGTTTTTCAGCTGAATAAACTTATTCTCTGTTTCTCTCTTTCAGTATATTCATTCTGCTGGTATAATCCACAGAGTGAGTTTGTTATCTTATAATATCCGTGAGGCATCTTACATGTAAAATAGGTAGACATGTGCCTATTTTCACTGAGTTTGTATATGTATATGTGCTTATTTATTTAATTATTTTTCTATTTAAAAATTTTTCAGGATCTCAAGCCAGGAAATCTTGTTGTCAGCGAAAACTGTGAGCTTAAGGTACTTTTGTTTCCATCACTTTGGTTTAAACAAAACCACCCATTGGCTTCCAATTGACTTACTTATAACGGTTTATAAACAAAAATACAAAATAAAATTTTATTCCTTTTTATCGATAACTTAAACTCCAACGTTTACCTTGGGCACAGTCATTTACTTGTGGAAAAATCCTACATAGAGAGATAACTGTTAATAAAATACCAGGGGACTCTGCTGCTATCAGTTTTTTCAGCACTATCTTTGCCCGATCTCATCTGCACCATCTGCTCAGAATATCTAGACTCAGCTCTATAGTATTGTACATTTTTCTTTAGCTCAACACACAAGTTTTCTGTAAGTTCTTTTTGTTGACTAAGATGCGCATTTTCTATCTGATGAACCTTGTCTCTATTATTTTACAGCAATATTTAAATCATCACTCTCCTGACAGATTGAATTTTAGTTCACTTTCTGAGTAAACCTGATTTACATTGAAAGATCCCTTGTTTTTCAAAGAGTTCAAGCAGCATTGAACTATAAAAAAACCAAAAGAGAACAAAAGAGTTTCTTTTCCAACCTTTCCTCTATTTTTGAATTTTTGCCCCAAACAGACCATGAAAACTCCTCTTTGTCTAATCGAACCAAGTCTTCCTCCTCCAATTAATTCAGTGTAGAGCAGAAAATCCTTTTTGATGAGCTATTTTCATTAAAATATTTCCTGGCTAAAGTCCAGCACTCATTTGTCTTTTTTGAAAAGCAGGTTCTCAAGAAGTAAAGTGCATGCTGAGGATCC